>JAWPHD010002288.1:0-132500 GCA_037043455.1 Cyrtodaria siliqua
GTACCTACAATATATAGCGGAGATTCCCGTGTCGCGTTTCCTTTTCCTTTCAGTATATGTCTTATTAATCTGTTGTAAGTTATCTCTGCTATTTACAATACAATTTTGGAATAAGCAAAGAACGGTGTATTTTAGATCCGTTCTGTAGGCAAAGTAAAGGTAGATTTAAAAATAGAACCGGAACCGGAAAAGTAGCATTCGTGGACGACAGTCAACCACAAACACACACAAAAACAAAGAGCAACTTCAAGATGAATAAAGGGCAGATAAGACATCACAAACACAAAAGGGTTGACAATAGGACTACCGCCTTGGAACGGTCGGTTGCAAAACAGCCGCTGGGGGTTTAAATCAAGTTCTAGTGTGCACCAAACCTCACTCTTACCCTATTGTCATCCCAATAAACGGGACAGTGTAACTAATAGTTCTTGAGCTGGCTGTAGACCCCCTCCCACCCCCCACCCCAGGGGAAATATTGTAGGGTATAATTTTCTGAAAGAACATACATTAAGCTTCAAAATGAGACATGTGTGCCATCTGAGCGTTAGGGCTTTAGTGAGTTTTGGGGGAAAACGTTGCGTTTTTAGAGGAAAATCGCCAAAATCTGGAATTATTTTTTAGCAAAAGAATGGAATATGTTAGTACCAATTTGAATAGATGGAATCTTTCTCGGAACGCATCTCTACATGTCCCACTATATAATTTATGGATCCGATACTTAAATATTGAGATTTTGAGTAAAAATGTTAAAAAATTGAATAAAATCGCTGATTTCTGTAATACATTGGAGGGTATATAATTATAAATTAGAAATATATCTAATACAATAGAAAAAATAAATATTGTAACTTATTGTGCAGGGCAAGGTCCAATGATTAAAAAAAAAAAATTCCAACCCACATGATGTTTGGTAATGCCATAATTTTGGGGCGAAAAATGTGTATTTTTGTCAAAAATCGCCGGAATCTGGAATTATTTTTTAAAATTAGTTTCAACATAAATTGATCAAATTGAAGAAATAAAATGTTGTACAGCATATATATTCAAGTTTTTCATGGCATCATATATAACATATGTGCTCAATATTGGCCTTTTAGGGCAAAATGTTGGGAAAAATGACAAAACTCACTGATTTCTGTAATCAATTTTGGGTATTGGGTTAAAATTTAGAAAAAAAAATATTATACAATAGAATAAAGACATATTGTAACATTTTGGATAGACAAAGGTCCAATAATTAAGTAGATAAAAGTCATGAACCATATGAAAAAATAGGCGAAAAATGTGTATTTCCGTAAAAATCAACGGAATCTGGAATTATCTTTTGAAAATAGTTTGAACATAAACTTATCAAATTGAAGCAATAAAATGTTGCACACACTATACATATCCAAGTCATTTATTGTATCAGATATAATAAATATGCTCAAGTATTTATATTTTAGAGCAAAATGTTGAAAAAATGACTAAAATCGCCGATTTCTGTAATGCATCAATGCATTGAGGTATTGGGAAACAATTAAAAGTGCATAGAAATAACGGGGGAAAAAATATTGTAACATTTTTGCAGTCCAATGTGCAATAATATACCAGAAAACCCATCAGAAGATGGTAAATGCTGCTTTATTTTGTTGGAGGAAAATGTGTTTTTAATAAAACATAAACGAAATCTGGATTGTTTTCTTCAAAAAGTAATTGAAACATACATGTTACAACGACATATCGCCAGATGAGAGAAAAAAGTGCCGTCTTTCTTCTATGGAACATTCCTATTCTCACCTGGCAATATTGCCATTGACCCATCATATGTTTCCAAGGAGTGCATGGCAGGCTGACATTTTATTTGCTCAAACAAGCCTGCTCTAGCTGATACCTTATGAGAATGTGTTAAAAAATGGCATGACAGAACCTCCCGAACAATACAACAATACAACACATCATTTACTAGTTGTTGAGCTGGCTGTAGACACCCCCTCCTCCCAAAAAAAGAGGCAGCCCTCCCCTTATACGATCTAGCGACCGAGTGCCACGCCGTTGAGTCACAAAACCTGTGGGTCGGCCCAGCGGCCGTCGGCATTGGGTCGCTCAAGGCTATTTCTCTCTATATAACTATACTGTATATAGCTCTAGGTGCCATGTTCGAGACCCGAACTCGGGAAGCCATCCCACTGAAACGACCTAGGGATTGAGTGCCACGCATAGCGAGGACCGTTGCCGACGGCTGACCACCGTTCCCGTTGGGTCACAATACCTGTGGGTAGGACCGTTGCCGACGGCTGGCCACTGTCCCGTTGTGTCACAAACATATGTGGGTCGGCCGAGCGGCTATCGGCCGAAGGTCGTTAAACTCTATTTCCCTCTATTTAACTGTATATAACTGTATATGTTCCATGTTCAAGACTCGAACTCGGGTAGCCCACATCTTGATAAGGCCTAGATATCATGTACCACGCATAGCGGGGACCTTTGCCGATGGCTGGCCACCAGTCTCGTTGTGTCATAAAATATGTGGATCGGTCCAGCGTCCATCAGCCGATGGTCACTCAACGCTATTTCCCTCTATACATACATAACTATACTGTATAAAGCTCTAGGTAAGTTACGATGTTCGAGACACGAACTCGGGTAGCCTCCCCACTGATACAGCCTAGCGATTGAATGCCACGCGTTGCCGGGACCTTTGCCGACGGCTGCCCACTAGTCCCGTTGTGTCACCCAATCCGTGTCGGCCCAGCGGTCATCGGCCGAAGGTTGTTCAACACTATATCCTTCTATATAACTGTATATAGCTCTATGTGCCATGTTCGAGACTCGAACTCAGGTAGCCTTTCTCTTAATATGGACTAGCGACCGAGTGCCACATGTATTGGGGACCTTTGCCAACAGCTGGCCACCGGTCCCGTTGTGTCGCAAAATCTGTGGGTCGGCCCAGTGGCCGTACGCAGAGAGTCGCTAAACACTATTTCTCTATTTATAACGTATACTGTATATAGCTCTATGTATCATGTTCCCCTTGGAGTGAGGGTTACTCCTACTAGCTTACAGTCTATTTTCTATTGTACCAGTATTATATATTTTTCTAGATTTTAACCCCATACCCGCAATATATTGCAGAAATAGTGATTTTGGTCCTTTTTTCCAACATATTTCAGCAGATATGTTATATATGATGCAAGAAAACACTTGAATATGTATGCTGTGCAACATTATATAACTTCAATTTGATAAGTTTATGTTAAAACTATTTTCAAAAATAATTCCAGATTCCATCGATTTTTGACAAAAATACACATTTTTCGCCTAAAAAATAAGGCATTTTCAAGCATCATACGGTTTGGGATTTTTTTTACTTAATTATTGGACCTTCGTCTATCTAAACATGTTACAATATGTCCAAATTCAATTGTATTACATTTGTTTCTATAGTTAACCCAATAACCCAATGGATTACAGAAATCAGTGATTTTTTTCTTTTTTTCCATTATTTTGCCCTAAAATGCCAATATTTCAGCACACATGTTATATAATGTGTCAGGAAAAGCTTGAATATGTATGCTGTGCAACATTCTATTGCTTCAGTTTGATAAGTTTATGTTCAAACTAATTTCAAAACAAATTTCCAGATTCCGGCGATTTTTGACAAAAATACACATTTTTCGCCCCAAAATTAAGGCATTTCCAAACATTATGCGGATTGGGACTTTTTTCTACTGAATCACTGGCCCTTACCCTGCCTAAAAAGGTTACAATATTTCCTTTTTCTATTGTATTAGATATGTTTCTTTTAGTTAAATATCCCCAATGTATTACAGAAATCAGCGATTTTATTCAATTTTTTAACATTTTTACCCAAAATCTCAATATTTAAGCATCAGATCCACAAATTATATGGTGGGACACGTAGAGATGCGTTCCGAGAAAGATTCCATCAATTCAAATTGGTTCTAATATATTCCATTCTTTTTCTAAAAAAAAATCCAGATTTCGGCGGTTTTCGTCTAAAAACGCAACGTTTTCCCCCAAAACTCACGAAAGCCCTAATGCTCAGATGGCACACATGTCTCATTTTGAAACTTACTGTATGCTCTTTCAGAAAATCATACCCTACAAAATTCCCCCTGAGTGGGGAGGATTTCTCCTATTAGCTCACAGCCAATAAAGATATTCCCGCCAGGTTATAAATCCACATTAAGGAGTCATTGTACTGTTGTCGTTCTATCGTAAAAAAACGTATGAAACGTGTTTGTTTACAACTGATGTCCAAACAATGATATTATTACAATGACACAGGAACTTCCGCTATTCTGCACACTTAATTCCATATAAATTCCTAGGAAATCCCAAGATGTTTCGTAAAATAAAAGTTGCCGTTAGTTAGAGAAAGGACACAACTGTGATGTTGTGTGTGTTGCTGTCTAGGATCCCCTTTTCAGTATTTACACTATTTATATATATTACATTATTTACTCTATTTTTTTTGTACGGAACTTTGTTTAGTTCGGATGAATAATTCATTAATTTGTTCTATTTTGTGTTGCATATAAATATATATATGACATGCCTGCTTATTACCCATTCAGCTATAGGTCTGATCTCACCCTTCAATCAATGAAATAACATTCTCTTTACTACCTACGCTATGTCTTAAATCACGCCAGATATCGCTATATTAGACAGACAGCGTCTTTCCGACGTGTGAAATTGCAAATGTTCCTTATTTATTGCATGGACATTTGATTTTACGCAATGCATATCGTCAAATCGGTAATTTGTTTTTCAGTCGGACATACGCATTTTCTTAACACCAGAATCTAATTTGCTTATATTTAAATGTTATTACAAAGCAGTGTCGAGACATGTTTACTCTGTCTACAATAGTATATGTGCAAAAGTATACGATGTGGAAACATATACCAATGTACATAAACAAGATAATAACATCAAAATACATTACTGTTGCTGGGGTGTCATTTCTCGTGATGAGTCAGTTATTTTTTATATGTGGCCGCGAAGTAAACGCTTTTGTCCATTGTCCATTATGAATCCCCTGCAAAGTGCTTGTAATACAATAGCTGCTCCTCCAAACGGACCATTTTAGGTCCATCTACCAGATCCCTGTCGGTATTCTTTTGACGTGGAAATTGTTGAAGACTCCACGCAGGTAGTTGCCAAGGAGACACAGGAGTGTCGATGGTTCGTAGAAGGCGTTTTATTTTAAAAACTCGATTTTGTTAATAATACTTACATTTTAAAGATAAAAGCGGTTTCTTCTTTAGACAGGGATTTTTTTTAAATCAGTACTCCATTGTTTTATTTTTTACTTGAAAAAATGATATTTTTAATTTGAAATTAAACAGTTGTATCATTTTTGAAACAATTGGTAAGTTGCAGGAGTGACGTTTGATTACTTGTTGAATTATATAGCGATAGAAGTCAGACTTTGGACCGTCGGAGGCTAGATAATGGGTGTATCAAGTCGAATTAAATGTTACTGAACCTGTTCATATAACTGTACATGGTATAAGAGTTTTCAATTGATCGCTTTTATTACTTATTCATCAAATTATTCTCCCGATATATATACGATAATGTCCAGTTATCATAATATTTTCCGAATTTCGATCTTACTGACTGCATATATTTTTACTGATTGCGGGAGATATACATTACTGGTTCTATGCAGGAACGATGCGGTGATCTGCATCTACATCAAAACGTCATATAACATGCGCTACAAATGACGTAAAACACCATTCAAACAAATACAACATTGGCCTGTTGGTGACAAGGTATGGTATGATCGTAGGAAAGTTCTGCCACCAAGTCTTTACAATTTTAAACGAAATGGAAATACTACAAGTATACACGTAGCTAGTTTATATTTAAATAATAGTCGCTCTGGCCCTTTATACAATCCAGCATCCGTGAGATTACAATATTTGTGTCAAGGATAGCTCGAACTAGATACCTGTAACGTAACGTCATATCCTTATTACTTGTTTACGACGTCATTGTTTATGTACGTTGTTGACGGTGATCTAATCAGTTAGAATATATGATAGAAACGTTTAAGATGTGTTTGCTTCATTCACTCTAAACTTACCACTCAACGCTGTTGGTACCGTGACCAGGATCAAAACCGCAAAATGAATTCAAGACTGAAACATATTCGGGCAGGGCATCGGAGTGCAATTCCAAAACTTGTAACAGAATTCGAGGAAATAAATCAGGAAAGTGATTGTGATATCGACAGATTATCAAACATCCTTAACATACTGACACAAGAAAATGACTTGGATGAAAAAACTGAATGAAAAGATCATAGACGTAATATAAGAAGACGAAGATGAAGCAGAGATCATCGAAGCAGATGAGTATTCTTTTAATTAAGAATTAAGTATTCGTCAAATTCAAACATGTATAAAAAATACACACGTCGACGCCCAGTTTTAATTCTAGAAGCTCTCATATTAACCAGAAGAAACGCGCAGTCGTCTGTCAGCCTCACTCCTAGTAATCGGGTCTATAAAGGGCAGCAAACACAAATAAGAGAAGATTCCCGATATTCAGATCTACATTCATCGTCAAACTTTAGGGCGCAGTATCATAGATTACCGAAGTTGAATCTTGCTACTTTTGATGGAGATATTTAGGAATGGCAGTCGTTTTGGGATTCTTAAGAATCAGCTATACATACAAACCCTTTACTATCTGACGTACAGAAGTTCAATTACCTCAAATCATTTTTGAGAAATGAACCTCGGCAAACAATGACGGGATTTTCACTCAATAATGCAAACTACAATAACACAACATTATTCAGACATACATAGAAGCACTGTTACATATTCCCGACCCATTTAACACTCTTGCTAATCTACGCAATTGCTATGACTAAACCGAGATTTACGTGAGAGTCACTTGGTTAACTGGAAATTTCATACAGCTCTCTGCTTGTTCTCGTTATTTTGAACAAGCTGCCAGGAGAAATTCGTAGGAGTCTTGCCCGAGAACATAAATCATTGCGTTGTTGAATCAAAGATACGGACAAGAACACAACATTATTCAGACATACTTACAAGCACTGTTACATATTCCCGACCCTTTAACACTCTTGCTAGTCTACGCAGTTGCTATGACAAAACCGAGATTTACGTGAGAGTCACTTGGTCAACTGGAACTTTCTCTGCTCGTTCTCGTTATTTTGAACAAGCTGCCAGGAGGAATTCATAGAAGTCTTGCCCGAGAACATATTTCAAGAACTTGAATTTGAACAATTTACGGAAAAATATATTCAATGAATTGAATATTATGGAAGCAGGTAAAGTCATTGAAACGATTGAGAGTCTGCCGAATACTGCTGCGTTCTTCACAACTACAAAATCTCGTCGTAACCCTACTGCAAAACATTCCCATCAAAATTCAGATTATGTGCTTTTTGCCAGGTGTACAAATATAACTGACGATGACGCTCGCATGTCGATAGTGAGAAACATGGTAAGATATATATATTTATATTGCATATTTTAATAAATGTCAAACAGAAAACCTGTACATATATAGTATCGTAGGCTAACTGATATTATAGATAGACAAAGGGTGGGATGGTGGGAATTTGCACAAATGAAAGAAGATTTAAGTTATAACAGACTGTGCTTTGTTAAAGCGTCACATGGAGTGATTATAATGGAGAAGATAATTCGCATAAAGGTTTATGCTTTATATAAACCTTTAGCGTGATAACGACACATAATTATAAATTAATATGTCATTATACTCGTATATTTACAGGTACTCGGGTATTTATATATAGAGATTGTTTACATAAAAAAAAATATTTACCAGTAAATAATTTATTTACTCCTTATAGATTACACTCATAAAATGTTACGCTTTGTTTGATGTGTGAATTCATAAACAAGTGTCTGGAAGTACAAAGGAACGCCAGTAAGAAATATTGAAATTGAAATTGTCATTTATTTAAGAAATGACGAACTTCAAAGGTGTGGGGACTTAAAAAGCCAAAATTGCCAAAAACGATACCCCATCCCAACTTAAATATACATAGAGTCTACATTTATTATAGCAAACATATAATTGCATTCTCATATAAGAATCATATAATTTTCATAAGATTCTTATTTCAAACAATTCACATATAATTCTTACGTAAAGCCTATTTTATATACTTATCATATTCATATATGATAACAAACACATTTTCATATGATTCTCATGGAAAATGTATTTTTCAAGATGTATACGATTCTCATAAGATACTTATATGATTCTTATATGAAATGTTTTTTTACAAAAATCATGTACTGCTCCTTTCATATAAGTATCATATACTAGGTATCGTATGAGAGTTTATAATAATCATAGGATATTAATATGTTGCAAAATTGGTAGTGTATACTTCGTGCTTTTTCTTCTTTCCTAACGGAACATGTAACGTTTTTGCTTGAAAAAAATAATAATTATAGAAACATAAGATTTCTGGGTTAATTGAGGCGCCTGACTGATGTTAGGCTATTACCATCAAGATAACGAGTTTACTATAGAGAAGTCAATGGTTATACGTATTTAATTGTTTATGTGTGATTCTGGAATGTCTTTAGGATGTTTTACTTCAGTTTTCTCTATAAAAGAATGGCATTTTTATAACTGATTGCATACACTAACAAAAGTATGTATCGCCACATGTACTCCAGTGTGCTAAAAGATACTCTTAATGTATTCGTCTATTTAATAGTCAAAATGAACTTCTAGCACATTCGTTAAAGGTATCTCAATAAATAACCATTAAATAAATATGTTAATCTGAAGGTTAATCTGACTTGTTGATAGCATTTAAAACGGTTTTATATACAGGTATAATAACCATCTTTTATATAAAATAGTGGCATATGAACCGGTGATTGTATCGTTATTGCATTTGCATATTAGTATATAACAGTGTCAAACGAAAAAATGAATCTTGTTTTAAGGCACGTCGACTCAAAAATAGGTCATATTGTGCGCAGAAACTGATGAAAGATGAAGAAATGAAGTAATAAATAAAAATTAATGTAAATATATAAAGATAAAACTATTTACAAATAAGGGATGATATGGTAGTAATATAAAATATGTATAAATGTAAATATCAACAAATATACGCCAACGGGAGTATAAACAAGTAAATATATATAAGAACATATTATAATGATTTATAAACGAATAGACCTTCATCGCTGCAAACAAACAACATGGCCATGAACGTTATATGCTTAATTGTCTTACTTCATTCAATATAAATATCAATTTAGAGCTGCATCTTTATGACAGAAACAACATACATATATATCGTTTGTATTAGTAATTATCTTAAAAGATAAAGAAGAATGCGTGTACTTTAAGATTCTGTATGTGAACTACTTCATCTTCTGAAAATGATAGTATTACATTGATGACGCACGCCTTAAAGTGGTTTCGTCATTCATGAATAAATGCAAATAGTTCAGAAAACTACAAAACAGATTAATTAAAAATCCATTTATGTGAACATTTCATCGGCGAAATGATACCCTAAATCGTATTTGTTCCATTATTTGTCAGTCGAACATCTCATAAATCCTTGAGACATGTCGAACTGACTTGCACTTGTTGTCATCATATGTATCATAAAAACAAGAAGTATAATAAAGTAAACGCATGTGTTTCGAGTAGTGTATATGTTTATTGACGCAAAAATATCTTTGACGAAACAAATGACTGAATTCCGGCTTTACCAATAAACATCCTGCATCAATATGAAATTACCAATAACAATCCTGCATCGATATGAAATTAAGTAATGTATTGAATCAGATAAAGACCTTATCTCTTACAAAACACATTTAAACAAACATACATATTTCCTGTTTGTTTAAGAATAATCGCTACTACGTGCAAATGGTACAATAAGAAGTAAATAATCTCTACATAATGTATTTCAATTACGCTTCTTAGTAGTAGTTAATGGAAACGCAATTAGAAATATGACAATGATATCTGTCATTATGTCATAATGGATTAGAACACAATGAGCTCAATAACAACTAGAAGCAACATCAACAACAACAACAACAACTAGAAGCATTATAGTGCAAATACCCAGTTTAGATTTCCAATACAGAATTTATTTGGTTTATACGGTGTTCCGTTAGGGCCATCGTACCATCGCGCATCGACCTTTATAAGTCGATGCGCGATGGTACGATGGTAGATGGCGATGGCACGATGGTACGATGGTACGATGGCGATGGTACGATGACGCGATGGTACGATGGCGATGGTACGATGGTACGATGGCGATGATACGATGGTCCATCGTGTCATCGCCATCGTACCATCGCACCATCGCCATCGAACCATCGTACCATCGCACATCGACCTTTTACAAGTCGCGCATCGACTTGTAAAGGTCGATACGCGATTGTACGATGGCCCTAACGGAACACCGTAGGTTTAAACATATTTTATTTCTGCATTTTTACTGCATATATATAACAATACATACACTCAGTACATTTGAAAACGCAACACTTGGTCTTTTAATAATTTCTAGAGTTGAATTGAATCCTCGTGTGTTTTAACTGAAAGAAGTAGAGCAAATCTTATACAACTATTTATTGCTATATTTTAACACTTGGGACAAAGAGACTTGTGTACTAATTAACATAAAATACAATCTTGATTTGAAAAAAACAGCGGACTATAAATAATCAGAAATGTGGCATGTTTACATGTACTGAGTATAGTTAATAGGATTGGAACGATATAAAGTACCTCTCCAGAATTTATTTAATATATATATAAGATTCATGAAATTATATTTCTTCTTCTTTTTATATAGCCATGTTTCATTAATGTATCAATACCTTTGTATGGACATCTTGGCTTGTTTAGGGTTACGTCTGTGCATAATGCCATATATGATACGAGAACGTGAACATTTAAATAAAGTTAGTGATATTTAGTAATGTGTGATTTATAATCAGATTTTACTTCAGCCGAACTTAACTTGTTCTCTTGTGAATATATCGCAAAGGAGAATAATTTCGTTAATTTTACCATCGTTATTGACAGGCCGACATTGGAAAAATTACAATATCCTTATGAATTATTCTGGTAAACTAGACATAAATGTAACAAAAGAACTTCCGAGGCGAATATCAATATTGCGTTATGAGAGTTCCTTGAAGATTTAAAACCATGTATAATGGGAAAATAGTTTAGATTTTACAAGTGTTATTATAATTGCGATGATATGTTTGATCATGGTTGGTTTTATTTTGCAGTGTTTATGCATATGTACTCGTAAAGAAGAATATAGGTTAAACTTTGCATTTGAAACCTACCTATTGTACAGGAAATGTTGTCTATGCAAACGTGAGTTCTATTTTTTTATCAAAGCTAATGCGATATCTTCTTTTATTTATTGCTTTTGCTGGTTTTCTTAAGAAAAAATGTAGGATAGGAGAGGGCGGAGGGAAGAGAGAAGAAATAAAAAGAATAATAAGACGGAAATTGTTTACATCCACAAAAACAAAATGTTTTATATTTTAAAAGAAATACAGATTAGGAAAACCTAGTTCCTTTGTTTGGGTATAAATTCAACCTGTTTTTTTCGAAGGCAATAAACGTTTTGGAAAGATAACATTATTGTATTAGTTTTTGCCACAGTTTAGTGTAAAAAGGTCGGTAATCTCAAAATTAAAATGCCGGGCCTAGCTGTTTGTAAATTAGATATGCAGGTGCATATGTTACTAATATTCTCTTGTAACATTTCCTGTTCGGCAGTTGTATCTACGTGTACAATTCTGCGTCTAATTATTCAAATTTTATTTTGATGAATATTATTTATAAACTGTTAACAGGTGATTGCTCATCAATATCAACTACAATACGAATACCATCCGTGGTATCCTGTTTTTTCTCAACACGCTTCTATTTTCCTTTGAAGAATACGTTTCATTTATACAAGCTTTAACTGGAATTGCGACTATTTATGCATACTGTAATTGATGCTTTATGTCCAATGTCTGGGTCACTTCAATCGTAACTATTCAAATTATGGAACTTTTAAAATTATACTCCAGTGTGTATGGCTGAAAGTTGGAGAGAAAATCAGAGGACATGCAATATAAAAACTTAAAGTCTTACTATTCGTTTTTTTTTTAATTTGAATTTATTCGAAATGAAACGCCAATAGCATTTGTAAAGACATGCTGCATATATTTAATATCGTACTATGTTTGGTATCGTCTAAAGTATTTACACCGCTTCCAGTAATTGCGTTTACATTGTAATGCAAGCAATTTCATCTAATTGACTACGTAATGAGTTTTGTTTCTTTAAAGCGTGTATATAGAATGTCAAAAGACTAATATAATAACACAGCATTGTATTGTGTTATTTTAAAGGATGTTTCAATAAGAGCTGAAGGACGCTTAAGTGGAGATCGCAGAATGATAACGGCATGCGCTGAACAAAAATAATCACTTCTCGTATGATAATACGTGGTGTTTGCTTTCGCCTGACAATACGTGGTGTTTGCTTTCGCCTGACAAAACGTGGTGTTTGCTTTCGTCTGACAATACGTGGCGTTTGCTTTCGCCTGGCAATACGTGGTATTTGCTTTCGCCTGACAATCGTGGTGTTTGCTTTTGCCTGACTGTACGTGGTGTTTGCTATCCCCTGACAATACGTGGTGTTTGCTTTCGCCTGGCAATACGTGGTGTTTGCATTCGCCTGTCAATAAATGTTTTTTGCTTTCGCCTGACAATATGTGGTGTTTGCTTTCGTCTGACAATACGTGGTGTTTGCTTTCGCTTGGCAATACGTGGTGTTTGCTTCCGCCTGACAATACGTGGTGTTTGCTTTCGCCTGACTGTTTGTTTTTGCCTGGCAATACGTAGTGTTGATAATAAGTGGTGTTTTCTTTCACTTGGCAATATGTGGTGTTTGCTTTATGATAAACTAAACGTAATTATTGCCCGCGGTGTAACTTTACAGTTGAGGTCATAATTCCTTGTGGATTAGGGATGGTAATCACGCCAGCACTTTACACAATGTACTAACAGTCGTATCAAAATAGATTTAAAAGTCAAACGGGAAATGTGGCATTCAAGAACCACGGTCAAACAAGCGCACGCATAGTAACAAACAACACTTTTAGCGATGACTAAAAGTTAAGACACGACATCTCAAACATAAAATGGTTGACAATAGGGCTACCGCTATGGTCAGTGGCAATAAGGGCCGATGTGGTTTAAACCAGGTTCGAGGATGCAGTTTAATTTTATTTGTATATGCATATTATGTCATACATATGAATTAATACATTCAATTACTTTTGCAAATTGTTAACTTGTTAAATTGTGTTTGTAAATCTTAAGGCGTGAATACAAGAGAGCTTGCAACATCTGGTTCATTGAAGTTCACAGAATCTGATTTCTGTTTCGTTCACTGTATGGCACACTTCGTACTCACCCCAATCTGCGTGAGTGGGGCCTAACCGATTAACGAATTGCACCATTTGTGGAAAACCAAGGAACATGGAACATTTGATGTCTCTCTGCAGTACGGCGCTCTCCGAATGCAGGTACCGGTGAAAGGTACCGTGACGGAATGAGAGATGGCAGATATTCTGGATGTAGCTAGCCCGAAGAACAATAAGACGAAATGATCCTCTTCTATAGTTTAGCCCAAGATCTAGGACAAGGTAATTGCTGGCCGAAGGTCCCAATCGGCTCATATCTGAAATTATGTTGGTAATATATCTGTAAATGGCCATCAAGGAGATGACTGTACCATGAAAAGAGAGGACGAAAGATGAAAATGAAAGAAAGCGGATCAAATGGCTTTGGTCATATACGGGTGCAATACCAGAATTGCCATGATCAACAACATATCCGGGCTGTTACTCAATGACGAACCACCAAAGTACACGGGATGTTACTCAATGACGAGCCAACAACGTACCCGGGATGTTACTCAATGGCGAGTTAACAATATACCCGGGATGTTACTCAATGACAAGCCAACAACATACCAGGGATGTTACTTAATGACGAGCCTACAACATACCCGGGACGTAACTCAAATATTTGTGTAGCGTTTGTTTTAATAGCTTCAAATGAACTGGTTCATTTATCCGGATGAGCTCATATCTGCTTTTATCTGGTTCCAATATTATATCAACACTGCATATGTTGTGGAATTTTAATGATGTCTAATGGTGGCTAAGCAAAATAAATTGCTAATTAATACATGTTTAGTATTTCTTATATTACATTATTTCCTAAATAAATCCATTGTGAAAGTCCCAAACGCCAAAGAGGCGTTTGCCAACCATAGTATGTCAGTGGTTCCAATACTAGTGTTAAAGATTTCGTAAATCTGAATAAAAATTGGAGGGCGTTAATATATCTATATTGCTATTTTCTGTAACCAAATTGCTCATTTTAATTGCTGACATGACTGGAGAGACATTCGTTATAATTCCTGCATGGCTATGAAATATGCGTTAGTACTTTTTTCTTTCTTCTCTAATATCTATGCAGACATGCAACCAATTCCCGGAGGAACAACGCCTGCACAGCAAGTTAATATATGTATACGGATTTGCTCAATGTGCCTCGCAGTTTCCAATTTGTTCACAGTATCTTGCTATTCTAAATTGAATTATAGACATACCGCTACAGGTCTCTGTGTTTTATACTGTTTGATATTGTCTTTACAGTTTTATTCTAATGGTTATTATTTAAAATTAAAAGTATGATTAATCTAAGACGTTATCATAGCGTTTGTACAGTTTGTTATATGTTTTTTTCCTTTTATTTCTATTCTTTACAGTAAATAGGTAAAAGGTAAACACCTACACAAGTTTTAAATCCGATTCTCTTCCTCTCAAATGAATAATCATTGGGACAAAAATTAAGTTGATGCTGACATTGTGATTTGTCCTCATTTAGAATGACTTACGCCTCAGCCTTATATAAGTTTGAGTTGATAACACTCTATGCAATAGATGAATGCACTTGCTAACAAGTTTATTACAGATTGCAAGAAAGTGATTATGACCAAGGATCTTACGACGTGTGTAACTCACGTCACCTTAGAAGTCAGGGCTGTGGACCCTATGATGACGTCTACCTAAAGCCTAAAATGACGATGACGTTTGATGTTTGTCTGCAATATTGTCTTATCGTGCCCTCAGTGGTTTATTCTCTTGTTGCTCTGGCCTCTGTCAAGTCATTGAGTACCCTTTTAATGAGTTTCTATGCTATTGCTTTGTGTATTTATATATACACGAGCATCTTTGTTATTTTACTTATAGTAGTGAACCGCCTACGTATAGGGAGTCGATTTTGTTCTTTCTCTATATAAAGCGATAATTGGCTCGGTGGAGGGATTTTTTAATAGTTTACAGGTAAAAATAGATAATATTTTCATAACACCCCCAGTACATTTTGCATAGCTGACGGTTTACTTTTAAACCTCGATCGCTTTATAATATGTATAGAATTAAAGTTATAACGTATAGCGACAGTTTATTTATACAGAAAGGAAAAAGAAACGCATAATGGGTATTTCCGCTATATATTGTATGTTTAATATGCTACTGCTAATCGAATGGTTCACGGCGACAAAATGCCTGTCCTTTTAAAAAGAAGGTTTAAACAGCACTGAACACACCAATGGTTACCCCTGTAAAGTTTCATTATCGTACAGGTAAAAATAGATAATATTTTCATAACACCCCCAGTACATTTTGCATAGCTGACGGTTTATTTTTAAACCTCGATCGCTTTATAATATGTATAGAATTATAGTTATAACGTATAGCGACAGTTCGTATATACAGAAAGGAAAAAGAAACGCATACTGGGTATTTCCGCTATATATTGTATGTTTAATATGCTACTGCTAATCGAATTGTTAACGGCGACATTAGGCCTGTCCTTTTAAAAAGAAGGTTTAAACAGCACTGAACACACCAATGGTTACCCCTTTACAGGTTCATTATCGTCAGTATGCGCATTTGGCTCAAACAGGTGAGCAGACTTAGGCTTTAAATGTTGCAGTCCCTTAACATTAACCACAATACTGAAATGGCTTGACTTTTTCAAGCGAAACTTCAACATTTATGAATTTCGTGTATCAAAGTATACTTTAGTTAAAAGGTCTACTACATGACATAGTTGTCCTTTCTGTAATTAGTGGTAGCCCCTTTTTCACAAAACACGTTGAGATATATCTGGAATATTACGTAGAATTAGGTGTATATAATAGTGTAGTATAGGCAAATTTTTGATTATGCGTTTCTTGTTCCTTTCAGTATATAACCATAGAGTAAACAATGTAGTTATGCTCTCCCGTGTTGTAGCTGTGCTTCTAGGGTGTTGTAAAGGTGTTGCAGTCTAGCTCTTTATATGGGAGATCTTTAAGGGAGCTCTTTATTATTTGGGAGCTCTTTTATTTGAGAGCTCTTTATTATTTGGGAGCTCATTATGGGAGCTCTTTGTTATTTGTCATTTTTTATTTGGGAGATCTTTATTATTTTGGGGTTCTTTATGGGAGCTCTATATGAGAGCTCGTTATTATTTGGGAGCTCTTTATGGGAGCTATTGATTATTTGAGAGCTATTTTAAAAATCGATAATATTTTCATAACACCAATGCAGCAGCAGCAGTAGTAGTAGTAGCAGAAACAGCAGCAGTAGTCCATCACTACTGTCTACTGCTGCTGCTGCTGCTACTGCTGCTTCTGCTACTACTACTTATGCTGCTGTTGCTGCTGCTGTGTTTCCATTCTTGAAATGTACACGTGCTTTTTGCCTTGTAGTTTGCAAGAACATACGAAAGTATCGAAAAAACAAAATCGACTCCCTCGACTACATCTCACGTCATTTATGTTCTGACTTGAAATGCACCACGTTGCGGTATACAATATGTTTGACAAACAGGTCGATCCTTAAAAGATCGATTTCGTGAACACAAATATAATGCAAGTAATCCTAAAAAGTTTAAAAAAATACTTTTATCAACACTTTCGTCAGTCAGGTCATAATTTTAATTACGTAACTGTTCAACCGGTTGAATATATATTTTTGATAATGATGCTACTAAAGGCTTTAAAATATAAGCTAGACATATTGCAGAACTTAAGTGGATGAAAAACGTACAGACACCTTATCCACTCGGCCTTAATGACAATATTTATCAAGAAGGAAATATTTCTAAAGATCCTAATATTGACATTTTTTCTATATTTTCTATTCGAAAGCGTAAATCTATGTCTCATGGTCTTAGGCGTAATGGTAACATCAGACGTAAATCGCGTGTAATTATTTCTGTCGCTGATTTACATACTATTTTTAAACAGTCTGGAAAGCACAGAGTGCTGCTTTTCCACGGCTTACCTCTTTGTCCATTTCTTCACTAAAGTTGATCGACGAGGAAGTCGACAAAATTTTCATTCGTACAGATCCCTTGTATAACACTGCTTCCATAGTTCAAAGCTACACACAACATGTTCTCCGACCCCATATTGACAAGGAGTCTGATCACGTCAGGCATTTTCTAAAACTACCATATATTAATAAAGGTATTGATTTCATTGACATGCCTAGTATTTTTCGAGATACTCATGTTTCTATTCCAAAATATTTCAAAAAATCCGAAAGTCCTGTATTTTGTTATAAGTATAAAAAGCCTATTAGACATATTGTTTTCAACTACAACAAAATAGTTACTGACCTTGATATAGTACATAATACTCCTAAGGAATGTGAATGCAACACATCAAAATGTTGCTATGCTCCAGCAGGTCATTTCAACACTGGTAATTGATAACCGTATTCGGCATTTGTTTTCGAAAGGTCCTAAATATAGATTACCTTAAACTATTGATTTTAATGACTGTCGTGCCCAGATCGCCCACTCCATTGCAGATTTTAGTATAAAAAGGTGTCGTAGGGAACATGCGGACCCAAACCCGCTTTCTACTTGGGAAAAGTCAATTCTTAATATTATAGATACACGTATTAACTTTTATAATGCTAACCCCTCTTTACTTCCTCCGAGACCTAGGTTTTCCTTTCGTAATTTAAAATCGGGAATTCAGGAATTTCATAATAATTTGTTTAAGTTCCTGCAGATAAAGCAGCTAATAATGTAATTATTTTTTGACGCCTACATTACGTCAATGTTTTTTCTCTGGAACTCGGCAGCACCAATTCGTATACTCCAGTTAATTCTACTGAGGATGATGTTGTTTCTGCACATATCACTCGGTGCACTACTGTCAAGGCTGGTGTAAAAAATAGCAAAATAAACTGCCTACTATGTACTGGATTTCTAAATTACATAAAAATCCGTATAAGGCTCGCTTTATTTCGAATTTTAGTGCCTGCACCACAACAAACATCTCCAAACTTTTAACTTCTTCTTTTACTGCCGTTAAACTATATTATGATAAAACTTATGAAAACTCTGGGATTAATTTATTTTGGTCTATAAAAATTCAGGAGACGTTCTTGATAAAATCTTCAATAAAGGTCAAGTTTCATCAATAAGCACTTATGACTTCTCTACACTATATGCAACCTTACCACATCACCTTATTAAAGACAAGCTAATTTCTCTTATTCAAAAAACATTCGCTAGAGAAAATACTGCATTTTTGGCATGTAATAATATTAAAGCGTTTTTACTAACGGCAGTTTAGACAATTATACTATGTGGACTTGCTTTGAAGTTTGTGAACAATCATCTTCCTATTAGATAATATTTTCGTCAGGTATGGAACCACCGTTTATAGACAAATTGTTGGTATCCCTATGGGTACGAACTGCCCACCACTTGTCGCAGATTTGTTTTTATTTCGCTATAAAAGAGATTTCATGTTCAATCTTTCACCAGATACCCAGGCAGATGTTATTGAAGCCTTTAATGACACCTCTCGGTATCTGGATGACATATTGAACACTGACAACCCTTTCTTTCCAACTATGGTTAGTAATATTTATCCTTAAGAACTTCAGCTTAACAAAGCTAATATATCTGATAATAACGCTTCTTTTCTTGATTTAGATCTCTCGATTGAAAATGGTGAAATAATTAGCAAAATCTATGAAAAGAGAGATGATTTTAATTTTGACATTGTTAATTATCCCCACTTGGATGGGGATGTTCTCCGAGCAACTTCTTATGGGGTGTATGTGTCTCAACTTTGTATATGATCTTTCCTGTCGTGCCCTTAATGGTTTATTCTCTTGTCGCTCTGGCTTCTGCCAAGTCATTGAGTACCTTCATTGTGGCTTTCTAGGCTATTGTTTTTTGTATTATATTTACACGAGCATATTTGTGTTTTACTTATATTGCCTATTGATGCTGCCTTGTTGGTTAGAGATTAGATCATGGCGGGGATTTCTTTATTTACACTGTCCTGTTTTAATGGGATGACGGTAGGGTAAGTGTGAGGTTTGGTGCACCCTAGAACCGGTTTAAACCCCGAGTGGCCTTTGTTGCCACTGACCGTTCCAATGCGGTAGACCTAGACCAATCCTTTTGTGTTTGTGATGTCGTTTGCATTTTTTATTACTTTTGCATTCTCGTTTGTCTGTTTGCGTGTTTGTTTTTGTGTTTTGTGGTTGACTGTCGTCCTTTAATGCTGCTTTCCCTGTCCGACCTTTTTATCTCTCTTTAGTCGTTTTTCAGTTACCATACTCGAGTTGAGGACTTTAATATTCGTAATTTTTGTATAACTAAAAAGCTACTCAATCAGGGTTACCGTTAGCATAAACTTCGTAAAACCTTAGCAAAATTTTATTATCGTAATCCTGATCTTCTTTCCAAATATAAAAGTAATTTAAGGAATCTTCTGCGACAAGGATTATCACAACCTGACTTCTGGGGTGATGTGATTTATAAACTTCGTAAAATTCTTGGTCATGATCACTTTCATACTATCTTTGTTAAACTTGTTAAAAAGTGTATCAAAACAGGTTATGATCCTATAATTTTGCAACGTACTACATGCTTGGTGGTGGACCCTTTTACAGTTCGCCACTATGCTCTCCCCTTTAATTGTACGATGACCGGACAGGCTGTGGACCCTATGAGGACGACTACCTAAAGCCCATTGGGACAGTGGCGTTTGATGTTTGTCTATGATCTTTCTTGTCGTGCCCTTTAATGGTTTATTCTCTTGTTGTTCTGGCTTCTGCCAAGTCATTGAGTACCTTCATTGTGGCTTTCTAGGCTATTGTTTTTTTGTATTATATTTACATGAGCATATTTGTGTTTTACTTATTTTTCCTATTGATGCTGCCTTGTTGGTTAGAGATTAGATCATGGCTGGGATTTCTTTATTTACACTGTCCTGTTTTAATGGGATGACAGTAGGGTAAGTGTGACGTTTGGTGCACCCTAGAACCGGTTTAAACCCCCAGTGGCCTACTTTGCCACTGACCGTTCCAATGCGGTAGCCCTATTGTCAACCCTTTTGTGTTTGTGATGTCGTTTGTATTGATTATTACTTTTTCCTTCTTGTTTGTCTGTTTGCGTGTTTGTTTCTGTGTTTGTGGTTGACTGTCCTCCTTGAATGTTACTTTCCCTGTCCGTTCTTTTTATATTTCCATGTACGTATGCGGTTCACTACTACTTACATTGCCTATTAATGCTGCCTTGTTAGTTAGAGAATAGTTCATGGCGGGTATTTCTTTATTTACACTGTCCCGTTTTATTGGGATGACAGTAGGGTAAGTGTGAGGTTTGGTGCACCCTAGAAACTGGTTTAACAGCGCCCTTATTCGCCCCTAACCGTTCCAAGGCGGTAGTCCTATTTCAACCTTTTTTGAGTTTGTGACGTCATATGCCTTATTCCTTTTTAACATTGCCATTCATGTTTGTCGTTTTGCGTGTTTTTGGGTTTACTGTGTTCTGTGAAAGCTGCATTTTCTGTTCGCATTTTATACTGTTCGCATTTTATAATTGTTTTTGTGATAGTCTATGTCGAAGAAAATTTCTTAAGTTACTATTATATTTTAAAAGAAGACCAGGGTTATTATAGAAAAAAATCTGATATTCTTAGTTATCCTCTTTCCCGTGCAAATTCTTGTGTGATTTATGTTTCTCAGTTGATTAATTTGTCTAGAGTTTGCAGAAGAGTTGAGGACTTCAATATTCTTAACCTTTGTATTACTAAAAGGCTTCTCCAGCAGCTGGGCTATCGTTACCATAACTGCGAAGTCTCTTTGCTATTGAATCCATCTCCGTTGTCATTGATTATTATTTCTCCATTTTCAATAGACAGATGTACGATTAAACTGAGAAAGGAAACAACAGTGTCTGAAATATTTCTCAGTTTTATTGAGTCTGTTCATGAGAGTTAATATATAACACTTTTCACGCCCCTAGTAGCAGCTTAAGCGGTATTATAGCCACACATATTGGGCTAGAAGATCCCGAAAAACCAGTGAGTCAAACAAAGAGATATTCTACTTTTAAACAATAGTATGAAGGGGAAATTTGGAACACGGCAACAAAATAAATATAGCTGTATTGGTTTCATTGAGACTGTTCTTGAACGGCTTGTTGCCGTTCGTGTCCTCTTGCCCCGAGTTGAGCAGAACTCAATATTTAAAATGTCAATATTATGAAAATGTTATCCATCCCCGACGATGGTATGCATAGGACATTGAACATACTAACTGTAATGTGGTATTTTCCTAACGTTCCATGGCCAGTATGGTACCAATTTCTAACAGAATGGTATAAAACCTATGGGCAAAATAAAACAAACTGAAATTTAGAGTTGGGAGCAGAGATTATGAAGCCTGCGTAACACAAGTAGCAGTCAGAAGACTAACTTCAAACAGTAGACAACATATCTTAAAGTGGATTAAACAATACTCAAAGCCTTTAAAGTAGGAAAACGAAGTATTTGAGAATGTATCACCGAAATATAGGGCAATGCGATCTCTAAATATTGGAATGAATAACACATCTGATTGCAGCCTCAAAGATCGGGCGAGATGATCTCAAAGAACAAGTAATTGGTAAACTACTGATTTTTACTCGTGGCGTTTGTTTTTACAGCCGCCATACATCAATGAACAAACGCCAGCAAAAAACACAAAGTAAGAAAAAGAGATGATTTGATACAATTTCAAAAACGGTTTTGAAAATGACCTATATAATTATCCAACTTGTAATACAAAAGCCATGCATTTTTCATGTGTGTGTTTACGGCTCACTGTCGTCCATAAATGCTACCTTTCCTGTTCGATTTTTATATCTACTTTCAAAGTTAAGACTATTGATGATTTAGCACGTAACTATACAATTACTATTTTCGCTTGCTTTGCATGATTGGGTGTCTAAGAGTGAAGGGTGTAATTATCAACATTATGTAATCAATATCATTTTATGTTAATTAGTTATACTGATCAAAGATCAGCAGAGCTTATTCTGTGCTGCGGTGTCCGTCGTCCGTTCATCTATCTGTCCGTCTGTCCGTAAACTTTTTTTGTAGCGACTACTCCTCTGAAACTACTGAATGGATTTTCATGAAACTTTACAGAAATGTTGCCCATAATGTCTAGTTTATTCTAGCAAATATTTACGTTGATGTGAAATCCAAGATGACCGCCAAAGCTAACACTAGATTTTTAAAATAACAGCTTGTAGCAACTACATTTTGAAAACTATAATTGATATTGATATGGGACCTTTTCTTAAATGGTCAGCATGGCATGATCTTGGTCCTAATCGAAAATCATTTTGGTTCGACGTTAATTATTGCTGTCAGTGGCCATCTTTTTTTACATAGAGTTATGGTAAAACCTTGTAGCGATTACTCCTCTGAAACTACTTGATGCATTTCCATGAAACTTCAAAAGAATGTTCCTCTTGATGTCTAGTTGATTCTAGCAAAACTTTACGTTGATGTGAAATCCAAGATGACCGCCAAAGCTAAAACTAGATTTTTTAAAACAAATTTGTAGCGACTACTTCTTGAAAACTTTAATTGATACTGATATAGGACATTTTCTGAAATGATCAGCATGACATTATGTTGGTCCTTGTCTAAAATTATTTTGCCAGCGGCCATCTTTGTTTACATGGAGTTATATAAGAAAAACTTGTGGCGAATACTGAGTCCTGTGAACTACTTGACGGATTTTCATGAAACTTCACAGGAATGTTGCTCTTGATGTCTAATTGGTCCTAGGTAAAAAGAAATATAAAAAGATCGGACAGGGCAAGTAGCATTCAAGGAGGACAGTCAACCACAAAACGCAGCAACAAACATGGAAACAGACAAACAAGAAGGCAAAAGTAATAATAAAAGTAAATGACATCACAAACACAAAAGGGTTGACAATAGGGCTACCGCCTTGGAACGGTCAGTGGCAAAGTAGGCCACTGGGGGTTTAAACCGGTTTTAGGGTGCACCAAACCTCACACTTACCCTACTGTCATCTCATTAAAACAGGACAGTGTAAATAAAGAAATCCCCGCCATGATCTAATCTCTAACCAACAAGGCAGCATCAATAGGCACTTTAAGTAAAACACAAATATGCTCGTGTAAATATAATACCAAAAAGCAATAGCTTAGAAAGCCACAATGAAGGTACTCAATGACTTGGCAGAAGCCAGAGCAGTAAGAGAATACACCATTAAGGGCACGACAAGAAAGATCATAGACAAACAACATCAAACGCCACCTCCCAATTCAGGTTTGCCGGAAATTCAAGGTGGCTGCCACAGCTAAAAATAGATTTTAAAAATATAAGATTGTGGCGACTACTTTTCAAAAACCATAAGTGGTATTGATTTGGATCCTTACTTACATGACTTACGTGACATCTAGTTGGTCCTAAACAAAATTCATTTCGATTTGATATCAAACATGGCCACCAGAGGCCATCCTTTTTTACATAGAATTACTAAAAAAAAAGTGTGGCAATTACTCCTCGACACTTTTCAAAAACCATAAGTGGTATTGATGTGGAACCTTTTCTTAAATAACTGGCATGACATGTAGTTGGTCCTAAACACAATTATTTTTAATTGATGTTAAACATGGCCGCCAGCGGCCATCTTTGTTTACATATGGTGCTGGTCCTATATCCATAAAACTCTCACAATTTCAAATGGCTGATCTAGCTATCAAAACCTATCAGTAGAGCTTCAAGGTCACTGACCTCTTGTTTTGAATATATTTTCATTCTCTATTTCACACGAAAAAATATCTTACATCGCTAATGTTGCTTTACTACAGTTGCAAATACGTAATATGTACACTCTATCTTATTTATCTATATATCTATCTGGTATTTTTAAAATAGGTCTATTGAAATAAACGTCTGACTAAAATAGTTGTATTTAAATTCTATGAAGCACGTAGAATATTGCATAAAGATGAACATAAAGATAATTTTCCTTTAGGACCAATTGGGTGCCACATGCGTATTGCATCATTTTGAAAATGGTGCAGTTCAAAGCAGAGGCATTCTATGATACTGCGCAACAAAACATAATTCTTTAAAAAGATAAGCACTGCATTTATTGCTGGCAAACAGTGCAATCAAATTACCAATATAGTGTATTTGAAATTTATTTTGTATGTTAGTGCAAATGCATTACGACGCACACTTTCTAATTTCCCAATTCCCCTCGACTCACTTGCACGACGCCGTTAATATTTTTTAAACTCATTAGTCTAAAAAGCAAACGGAAACCTCTAGGCTTTCTATAATTACGTTTCCTCCATTATATTAGCAAGATTTGGAAAATGAACCCAAATTAGTAAAAAAGGAAATGTAGAAATAAATGTGTCTTGATATGACTAGCTTTTTAACAGTTTAAGATTTATTTAATAAAACATATTCAAATAGATCGCATTTAATTAGTAAAATCAAACTAGAAATAGTGAAGTGTATATTTTATAAATTACGTAACTCTTTGAAATAGTAAGACATGAATGAATGAATGCTGTTTAATGGCACGTCGACACATAGGTAGGTCATATTGTGCGCAAAGACCGATGAATCATGAAAGAATGAAGTAGTAATTAAAAATAATGTAAACGTAAGATAAAACTATCTACAAATAAGGGATGATATTATAGCAATATAAACTATGTAAATATGTATATCAACAAATGCCCGCCAACGGGTTTGTAAACAAGTTAATATATCTAGGAAAATATGTATAGGGTGTGTAATCTGGAAATGTTAAAGAATTTAAAAAAAAAAAATTGTGACGAATTGCTTTAAGACAAAACATGCACAAATGGTCATCAGAATGAAATCGTATTTGCAGCTGAATGAAATCGCAAGTATTCAAATGGAATAAGTGCAACTCTTTAAAAGTATTTTCATAGATGAGGATCCATGAATCAATGAATATATAACAAGCAAGTGAAGCGTTATATCAGTTGTATTTATAATGCAAAAAATAAAAGTGAAAAAGAAGCTATTTCAGCTTGTCACTTAAAACGATTTCTGACTTTCTATCAATTTTGATTTGAAGTATTGTATCAATTGCGTACTTATTGCTTTTGATAAAAACAGCAACACTTATTTCAGCTTGATAACTCTCAGATTTTCATAATTATACAAACAATTGTTTGCATTCCTATCAGTTCACAGGCCCATATAAGATAATTTATCAGATAAAAGGCCAAGCAACATATAACGGATGTTTAAAATAAAGAAAGAAAATCACCATGCAAAAACAAAGGGAAGTTCAAGCAAAACATTTCCTGTGTGAAAGGTGTCCAACATAGACAATGTTTTGTTCGTGAAGTGTAATGTATAAATCACTGAACACGTCTATATTGCTTTCATTGATATATTCCGGCACGAACTAAAACAATTGTCAACATGTTAATGTAAAACAAATGTCAACGTTATTTTTTTAAAGAATATATATGATCACCTTTATCGCCAATTAATGCTGTTTAGTTTGTTAGCGAATGCATCCTAGCGGGGATTACTTTACACTTTACACTCTCGTTTAGTTGGGATGACTATATGGTAAGAGTGTGTTTTTGTGCAAAAGGATTCTGGACAATTTGTCAACCGTTTACTGCAAAAGATTAGTTCGTCCATCAATCGACAAAGTGTCTGATTCTTTTGTAGATGATGCAGAATTAGTAAAAGCAAATCCTACATATTATTGTTATCTGTGTTAAAATATTGTTAGGAAGTTTAATGAAAGATGATATGACTTTATTATTTCATAACGCTCATCGTGTTTAGTTGACTGATATACTGTTTGCCCCTTTGCTTTCCACCTTCTGTCATTGTGCGATGAACTGACAGATTGGGGATCCTATGATGACGTTTACCTGAATCCTGAAAGGAATGGTAATGTTTATGTTTTTGTCTTCAATCTGGCTTTGTTACGGTGTCCTGTTTGGCCCATCTTACAATCGACCATCTCATCTTACCATCGACCATCGCATCTTAAAATCGACCATCGCATCTTACCATCTTGTTAGGGTCATCTTACCATCGCATCTTACCATCGACCAATGGCCGATGGTAAGATGGCCCAAACAAGACACCGTACCTTGTCGTGTCCGTAATGTTTTTATTCTCTTGTTGTTCTGAATTCACTGAGTATTTGCTGTTTGGCTTTCTATGTTTTTACGTTTTTATATTCATATATACATGATCACCTGTGTGTTTTCCATGAATGTGGCTAGTGCTTAAGATCATTTTCCACACAGTTAAGGTTATGTATGATATCGCCTATTAAAGTGACATATTTTGTTAGAGGATATAGCCTGGCGGGGATTTCTTTATTTACACTGTCCCAATAAATTAAGAGTGAGGTTATTTAATCTTAGGGGCGTCCGTGGCCGAGTGGTTAACGTCTCTGACTTGAAATCACTTGCCCCTCACCGCTGTAGGTTCGATCCCTCAGGGGCCAAGGAATCTTTATGTGAGGAAGCTATCCAGCTGGCTTGCGGAACGTCGGTGGTTCTACCCAGGTGCCCGCACGTGCACGAAAATTGCCCGGAGGGGCACCTGGGGTCTTCCTCCACCAATGGAAGCTGGAAAGTCGCCATATGACCTTAGCTGTTGGTGCGACTATAAAATCCAATTCAATCAATATTTAATCTTAAAACATGATATAAATATACAAAGCAGCCTTTTTTACATCAACGCTAAAGGTAACAATTCTTCTAAAGGCAATTACCGCCGCCAAAAGTAACAATTTCAGTGCTAAATGTAACTACCTTCGCTAAAGGTAACAATCACCACTTCCGCTAAAGGTAACAAGGCTGACGCTAAGTGTAATTTTTTTCAACATCTGCAGTTTCAATGAAAATTGAGCAAACGTGTTATTTTTAGTTACTGAGGCACCAGTGGCATAAGCGCTGTTACCTTTAGCATAACAGGTAATTGTTACCTTTAGCGAAGGTAGTTACCTTCAGCGTTGAAATTGTTAACTTTATCGGCGGTTGTTACCTTAAGCGTTGAAATTGTTACCTTTAGCGGAGGTAGTTACCTTTAGCGTTGAAATTGTTACCTTTAGCGGCGGTTGTTACCTTTAGCGGATTTGTTACCTTTAGCGTTGTTACATCTGTTTTAAGTCGAATACTGTGCTATCTCCTTGTAATTGTCGCTTGTGCTTATGTATGCTTTTGGTTGACTGTGTTACGCTACATATCCTGTTCGACTTTGATACCTTATGTAATTCGTTTAGAACTAAATGTTCTTGTTGTGTGATGCAACTGAATACTGAAGTGCTATTTATTATGTGGACATGCTAGATAATTCCATAGTGCAATTATGGAAAAAAAAATACAACTAAAAGTAAGTAAAGCACTGATTCGAACAGAAAATATAGCATTCGCAGAATAGAGTCTACTAAGTCTACTAATTCTTGGCAAATAAATAGCACCGGCATCGTTTCGAGTCTGTTCATTCCTTGAGTAAAAATAAATATTTCCTACTATTTTGTAATACCGAATGCTACCTTAATTTCGCTGTGCCATATTTTGGTGACTATTAATTAACAATGCGTAAATCACACAGTTTATGGACAACTATTATAATTTGCATCAGTACTAAATACTGAAAAGTGGATCCCTTAGAAGCAACAAACACAAACAAGAGAGAAAGTAGCAGACTCGGTTTTATTGATTCTGTTCATGAGAGGTAATGTCAACATGAAGTGTATAGTTACGTTGATGTGTTTTAAATACAACCCGCATGTGTATGTATTTGTTTCTTTCCTTCTTAATATGAACGTTAAAATGGAATCATATTTTGTTAATAATAATGATATGATATCTCGTACTACATTTGTATTTTTAATTTGATTGGATACATCGTGCGTTAAAGTGATAATAGGGGACGTGAGAGGTATTGTACCTTATATGAATAGACTCAATAAAACCAAGTCTTTTTTTTCTTCTCTACAGTGTGTGTGTTGCTTTCTAGGATCCCTTATCAGTATTTATATATGTTACATTATTTACTCTTTTTTTATTTTTCTCTTTTTTTGTGTTCACTTTGTTTTGTTCGGATGTCTATTTCATTAATTTGTTCCATTTTGTGTTGCATATAAATATATATATGACATGTCTGCTTATTACCCATTCAGCTATAGGTCTGATCTCACCCTAGCTATTTAATGAAATAACCATTCTCTTTACTACCTATGCTATGTCTTAAATCACGCCAGATATCGCTATATTAGACAGCCAGCGTCTTTCCGACATGCAAAATTGCAAAATTTGCATAAGGAATGTTCCTCATTTATTGCATGGACATTTGATTTTACGTAATGCATGTCGTCAAATCGGTAATTTGTTATTCAATCGGACATACGCATTTTCTTAACACCAGAATCTAATTTGCTTATATGTAAATGTTATTACAAAGCAGTGTCGAGACTTGTTTACTCTGTCTACAATGGTATATGTGCAAAAGTATACGATATGGAAACACGTAACAATTTATATAAAACAAGATAATCACATCAAAATACATTATTGTTGATGGGGTGTCGTTTCTCGTGATGAGTCAGTTATTTTTTATATGTGGCCGCGAAGTAAACGCTTTTAACCATTGTCCATTATGCATCCACTGCAATGTGCTTGTAATGCAATGGTTGCTCCTCAAAACGGACCATTTTAGGTCTACCTAACAGATATCTGTCGGTATTCTTTTGACGTGGAAATTGTTGAAGACTCCGAGCAGGTAGGTGCCAGTGCTTGACAACGATATACACGTGTCGGTGGTTCGGAGAAGGCGTTTTATTGTAAAAACTCGATTTTGTTAATAATACTTCTATTTTAAACATAAAAGCGGTTTCTTCTTTGGACAAGGATTTTATTTTTTAAATCATTATTCCATTGTTTTATTTTTTACTTCTAAAAGTAATACTTTTAATTTGAAATTAAACAGTTGTATAATTTTTGGAACAATTAGTAGATTACGTGAGTGATGTTTGATTACTTGTTGAATTTTATAGTGATAGAAGCCTGACTTTGGACATTTGGAGGCTAGATGAAGGGTGTATCAAGCCGAAATAAATGTTACTGAACCTGTTCATAAAACTGTACATGGTATAAGAGTTTTCAATTGATCGCTTTTATTACTTACTCATCAAATTGTTCTCCCGATATATATACGATAAAGTCCAGTTATCAATATATTTTCCGAATTTATTGACTGCATCGATTCTTACTGATTGCGGGAGATATACATTACTGGTTCTACGCAGGAACGATGCGGTGATCTGCCTCCACAAAAAGACGTCATATAATATGCGCTACAAATGACGTAAACACCATTCAAACAAATACAACATTAGCCTGTTGGTGGCAAGGTATGGTATGATCGTAGGATAGCTCTCCCACTAGTCTTTACAATTTTAAACGAAATGTAAATGCTACAAGTATACGAGTAGCAAGTTTATATTTAAAAAGTAGTCGCTCTTACCCTTTATACAATCCAACATCCGTGAGTCTCTGGATTACAATATTTGTGTCAGGAATAGCGCGAAATAGATACCTGTTACGTAACATCACATCATTATTACTTGTGCACGACGTCATTGTTTCTGTACGTTGTTGACGGTGATCTAATCAGTTAGAATATATGATAGAAAGGTGTAAGATGAGTTTGCTTCACTTACTCCAAACTTACCACTAAACGATGTCGGTGCCGTGAGCATGATCAAAACCGCAAAATGAATTCAAGACAGACACATATACTGGGAAGGGCATCGGAGTGCAATTTCAAAACTTGTAAGACAATTCGAGGAATTAAAACAGGAAAGTGATTGTGACATCGACGGATTATCAAACATCCTCAACATACAGACACAAGGAAATGACTTGGATGAAAGAACTGAATGAAAAGATCTTAGACGGAATATAAGAAGACGAAGATGAAACAGAGATCATCGAAGCAGATGAGTATTCTTTTAGAATTAAGTATTCGTCAAATTCAAAAATGTATAAAACAATAAACATATCGACGCCCAGTTTTAATTCCGGAAGCTCTCATATTAACCAGAACCCCATAGATCTCACCGCAAGAGGAAACACGCAGTCGTTTATCAGTCTCACTCCTAGTAATCTGGTCAATATAGAGCAGCAAACACAAATGAGAGAAGTTTCACGATATTAAGATCGTCATTCATCGTCAAACGTTAGTACACAGTATAATACATTACCGAAGTTGAATCTTGCTACTTTTGATGGAGATATTTTGGAATGGCAGTCGTTTTGGAAATCATCTGAATCGGCTATACATACAAACCCTTCACTATCTGATGTACAGAAGTTCAATTTCCTCAAATCACTTTTGAAAAATGAAGCTCTGAAAACAGTGACGGGATTTTCACTCAATAATGCAAACAACAATAAAAAAGAGTATGATAATGGACATTTGGAAACGGCCAAAATACGACACATACGAAATATTGCAGTCTCGGTTTGATTGAGACTGTTTATGAGCGGTAATGAAATATGCTAGCTACAGCTCACGCCCTCCAGCCCCGGGTTGAGCAGAACTCAATATTAATAAAATCAATAGTACAAAAGCCATTGCGTTCTTGAATCAAAGATACGGACAAGAACACAGTATTATTTAGAATACAGGCAAGCACTGCTAGATATTCCCGACCCATTTTAGACACTTGCTAGTCTACGGAATTGTTTATGATAAAACCGAGATTTACGTGGGAGGTCTGGAATCACATGGTCAACTGGAACATTCATACAACTCTCTGCTTGTTCTCCTTATTTTAAACAAACTGCCAGGAGAAATTCGTAGAAGTCTTGCCCAAGAACATAAATCAACAAACTGGGAATTGAGCAATTTACGGAAAAGTATATTCAATGAATTGAATATTATGGAAGCAGTTAAAGTCATTGAAACGATTGAGGGTCTGCCGAATACTGCTGCTGTCTTCACAACTACCAACCCTACTGCAAAACATTCCAATCAAAACACGCTCAATGCAAATTCTACTATTAGATTATGTGCGTTTTGCCAGGAAACTCACCAAACTGAGAGGTGTACGAATATAACTGACCATGACGCACGCATGTCGATAGTGAGAAACATGGTATCGGACGCTGTGGTTTCTACAGGACCCTATATCTCATTTATGATATATATATTTATATTTTATATTTTAATAAATGTCAAACAGAAAACCTGTACATATATAGTATCGTAGGCTGACTGATATTATAGATATACAAAAGGGTTTGATGGTGGGAATTTGCACAAATGTAGGAAGTTTTAAGTTATAACTGTCTGTTGTTTTGTTAAAATGTCACGTGGAGTGATTCTAATGGAGAAGATAATTCTCATAACGGTTCACGCGTTGTATAAACTTTTAGCGTGATAACGCCACTTATGTATAAATTAATAGATCATTATGCTCGTATAGTTACAGGTATCTGGGTAGAGATTAAGTTTACATAAAAACATTTATTTACCAATATATTTACATTGATGTACACCTTATAGATTACATTTATCATGAAACCGCTTTGTTTGAAGTATATATATGCAAGTACAGAAGAACACCAGTAAGAAATATTGAAATTGAAATTGTCATTTATTTAAGAAATAACGAACTTATCAAATAGTAATAGCATGTGTTTTTTAAATAAAAGATATAAATATATATGTTTTCACATCAAATGTGTGGGGCTTAAAAAGCCAAAATTGCCAAAAGCAATACCCCATCCCAGCATAAATATACATAGAAAAAAAAGAAAGATATAAATATCGGACAGGGAAAGTAGCATTCAATGACGACAGTCAACCACAAAACACAAAAACAAACACTCCCAAAAAGACAAACGAGATGGCAAAAGTAATAAAACAAAATGCAAACGACATCCCAAACACAAAAGGCTTGACAATAGGGCTTCGGCCATGGCACGGACAGTGGCCAAAGTAGGCCACTTGGGGTTTAAACCAGGTTCTAGGTTGCACCAAACCTCACACTTACCCTATTGTCATCCCAGTTAAACGGGACAGTGTAAATAAAGTAACCCCGCCATGAAATATTCTTTAACCAACAAGGCAGCGTTAAAAGGCAATATAAGTAAAGCACCTAGACGCTCGTGTATATATAAATACAAAAAAAAACTAGAAAGCCACAATGAAGGTACTCAATGACTTGGCAGAAGCCAGAGCAACAAGAGAATAAACCATTAAGGGCACGACAGGAAAGATCATAGATCGAAGTTTGTAAATCACATCACCAAATAAGTCAGGTTGTGATAGTCCTTGTCGCAGAAGAGTCCTTAAATTGCTTTAATATTTAGAAAGAAGATCAGGGTTACGACAAAAACAAATTGCAAACGTTTTACGAAGTTTATGGTAACGGTAACCCTGATAAAGTAGCTTTTTAGTTATACAAAGATTACGAATATGAAGTCCTCAACTCGAGTACAAGCTCTTGAAAAACGAATAAGCTGATACAAATAGACCACATAAGAAGTTGCTCGGGGAACATCCCCATCTAAGAGGGGATAATTAACAATGTCAAAATTAAAATCATCTCTCTTGTCATAGATGTTGCTAATAATTTCACCATTTTCAATAGAGAGATCTAAATCAAGAAAAGAAGCGTTATTATTAAAAATATTAGCCCATGTTAAGCTGAAGTTCTTTAGGATAAATATTATTAACCATAACTGGAAAGAAAAGGTTGTCAATGTTCAATATGTCATCCAGATACCGAGAGGTGTCAGCTTATAGTCTACATTCATATAGCAAACATATGGTTCCATTCTCATATAAAAATCATATGATTTTCATAAGGTTCTTATTTAAAAGATTCACATATGATTCTTACGTAAAACCTATTTTATATAATTCTGCTGCCGAAGGCAGCAGACTCTTATATGACTTTAGTAATTGCACATGGTAAGGTAGTAATGAATAGTTTCTTTGAGTTTTTCAGCTATAAACATGCTTTACAACTTGAATTCCTAGAGAACTCGTCTGAAAAACTTGAATGGTATAAACACATATTTTGTAATGTTGAAAGGTTACCATTTCACTTGCTGAAATGACGTTTTCGTAAACCAGTCTACTGAAATCATTACTATACGTAACATTAATTTAATAATATTTTATTGCTTGATGTTATTTACATAAATACATGTGATATAAAATTTATAATAATAAATAACATTTACAAATGGATTGGACCACGAGTTATCACAACATCAGTTACGGTCCTTTCCAAATAGGCAGAGTTCAACAAAATGATTATATCAATATCTAGTTAAACAAAGCAAAGAAATAATGTTGAAACATTCAGAAGCCTCAGGAAGGTAGGGTTCAAGCCTGCTGATTTCCCTTTTCTTTTCTTTTTTTAATTTTCAATGGTTTTAATTTTTAAATCAAATTATTCAATGAATACAATTGGTTAAAAGTTGCTCACATGATTAAAAATAAAAAGGTATATTGACCTGAAAAACGTATATTGACTTTTGTATATTGACCTGTGAAAAGTTAGTATGAAAAATTCAATTTCCATGAATAATCAAAATTCAAAATATATTCAAAATTCAAAAATTCAAAAATTTCAAAATTCAAAATTTCAAAATTTCAAAATTCTAATTTCAAAATTCAAAATTCAAAATTCAAAATTCAAATTTCAAAATTTCAGAATTCCAAAATTTCAAATTTCAAAATTTCAAAATTCAAAATTCCATGAATAATTTGATTTAATAATAAAATAATTGTTGCCTTTTAGGTTCGGTCGATATATAGAGTTTAATACCCAGTGTTTTTGAGATATGGGAAATATCTCCCGAGGTAAAGAAATGGCCCCGATATAAGAACGAGTGCGGATCACGAGTTCTTATATCGGGGCCATTTATCTAGCAAGGGAGATATTTTCAGTATCACAAAAACACTGGTTATTAAACTATATATTACATAATTTAAAATGATATTTTATTAATATTTCTAATGATTCACGCCTTTTTACACCAGTTTGCACGAGAACGCCAAGACGACGTTACATCATCCGTCATACAAACAAAACAAGTGGAACAGGAACTCTTCGTTAATTTCCGTAATCGTTATTTCCTAGTGACGGAATCTGACGAAGACGTCCGTAAAACAATTGGAACGTCATTTGGCATTTCCGCCACTGAGGGAAAAGGCCGAGCAATGTTCCGCACTGGGATATTTCCTAGTAGAGCAAACGAGTAGATATAGCTTTTCTATTCCCAGTATTTCCTATACGAATAACAGACAATTATGTAATATGTGTATTTATCGACCTGACAAAAAGTGGTCGATATCACTTTTCTCAGGTCGATAAATACCTCACTAAAAGGCAATAATTTTATAATATTATTCCTTTACATTTGTCACTTTGATAACGCAATCTTAATAATTACACATCGTAACACTGAACCGTTTATATGTGTTGTAATAATATACGCTCTAACGCACACGTGAACAATTGTATTTCTGTGGTGATGTGTACTTCTTGCACGTCGTATTACAAGGTAATTGTAATCAATATGTAAGGCATGTCAAGGTTTTTGGACAGAAAGAAGCGAGGTCGCCCACATTGATTTAAAATGCCTGGTAGGAAGAACTGGTGGTAAAAATCGGAAAGAATGTAGGAAAAACAGTCGTGGCGTGTTTATGTCTCCGTGACAACATTTTTTTTTTTCAATATTGTTTTAACACCCGTGACTTGATACATTATTATGTTAACTTCTTGTCTCTCGGCAGCTATTTTACGCTTGCGTAAAACCTTGCTTGTTATCACATGCGACAACAAACACATGTTCATATGATTCTCATGAAAAATGTGTTTTCCAACATTTCAACGATTCTCATATGATACTTATATGATGAAATGTTTTTTACAAGAATCATGTACTGCTCCTTTTATATAAGTAGCATATACTAGGTGTCATATGAGAGTTTATAATAAGCATATGATATTTATATGTTGCAAAATTGGTAGTGTATACTTCGTGCTTTTTCTTCTTCCATAACGGAACATATAACCCTTTTGCATGAATATAATAATTATAGAAACGTAAGGTTTCTGGGTTAATTGAGGCGCATGACTGATGTTAGGCTATTACCATCAGGAATGCGCCTTTACTATAGAGAAGATCAATGGTTATACACTTCTCAAAACTGCTAACTACACCGCTACGTTTTGGGTTATATATATCGATGGGTTGAATGTTTTTCAATAAAATAAAAAGGAAATACCAATTCAATCATTTTTACATCATTTCATTTTATTTTTTTCATGGGCAATGCTAGAACTAAACCACAATAAGCAATTACAAACGACCCATGTAAACACTAAAGTCACACTTTTCATTTCTTGTTCATAAAAGTGTGACTTTAGTGTTTACATGGGTCGTTTGTAATTGCTTATTGTGGTTTAGTTCTAGCATTGCCCATGAAAAAAATAAAATGAAATGATGTAAAAATGATTGAATTGGTATTTCCTTTTTATTTTATTGAAAAACATTCAACCCATCGATATATATAACCCAAAACGTGAGCGGTGTAGTTAGCAGTTTTGAGAAGTGTACGTATTTAATTGTTTATGTGTGATTCTGGAATGTCTTTATGCTGTTTAACTTTAGTTTTCTCTATAAAAGAATGACATTATTTTTTTATAATTGATTGGATACAATTACACAGGTATGTATCGCATCATGTGCTCCACTGTTCTAATAGATACTCTTAATGTATTCGTCTATTTAATAGTCAAAATGAAGTTCTAGAACATTCGTTAAAGGTATCTAAATAAATAACCATTAAATAAAGATGTTAATCTGAAGGTTAATCTGACTAGATGTTAGCATTTAAAACGGTTTCATATACAGGTATAATAACCATCTTGTATATAATAGTGGCATATGAACCGGTTTATGTGATTGTATCGTTATTGCATTTGCATATTAATGCATAACAGTGTCAAACGAAAAAAGACCTTCATCGCTGAAAAAAAACACATGACCATGAACGTAATTTGCTTAATTGTCGTACTTCATTCAATATAAATATCAATTTAGAGCTGCATTTCTATGCCAGAAACAACATACATATATATCGTTTATATTAGTAATTATCTTAAAACATAAAGACGAATGCGTGTACTTTAAGATTCTGTATGTGAATTACTTCATCTTCTGAAAATGATAGTATTACTTTGATGACGCACGTCGTGAAGTGGTTCGTCAATCCTGAATAAATGCAAATAGTGCGAAATATAATAGTTCACTCCTTTTTCAGGAAACTACAAAACATATTAATTAAAAATCCATTATGTGAACATTTCATCGGCGAAAATGAAACCCTAGTTCGTATTTGTTCCATCATTTGTCACGCGAACATCTCATAAATCCTTGAGACATGTCAACTGCACTTGTTTTCATCATAAAGGAAACGCTCTTTCCCGACGTAGATTTGTGGTCTGAAAATAATACTAATTATAAGCCATACGATATCGTTCCTTTGAAAATTCAGTTACTTTTTATACATTTCTTTTGAATAATCAGAAATTTATCATGTTTGTTTGAATATTAGTTGTATTAACATTTAGTATACAAAACATTATGCAATGTTCTACTTCATATATACTAAACAACATGTTGTCTTTGCTCATGAGTCATTTTGACTTATTGCAACTGATTACATGTATTAATACATTGTAACGTAGAAGCAAAACCTACATATTATTGTTGTCTGTGTTGAAATTGTTAGAAAGTTCAATGAAAGATGATCTGTCTTTATTATTTCATTTGCCACTTTGCTTTCCCCTTTCTGTCATTGTGCGATAAACTGAAAGATTGGGGATCCTGTGATCACATTTATCTGAACCTGAAGGGGTGGTATTGTTTATGTGTGTCTTCAATCCGGCCTTGTCGTGTCGCTAATGTTTTATTCTCTTGTTGTTATGGCTTCATTGAGTATTTGCTGTTTAGTTTCTATGTTTTTGCGTTTTTATATTCATATATACATGATCACCTGTGTGTTTGCCTTGAATGTGGATGGTGTTTAACGTCATTTTCCACACAGTTCAGGCTATGTATGATTTTGTTAGAGGATACAGCCTGGTGGAGATTTCTTTGTTTACACTGTCCCGATAAATCGGAACAAAACAAGGTAAAAGTGAGATTCTTTCATCTTAAAACATGGTATAAACACACAGTGGCCTTTTTGCTAATTACTGTTGTAACAACGCTAAAGGTAACAATTCCGCTAAAGGTAACAACCGCCGCTAACGGTAACAATTTCAACGCTAAAGGTAACAACCTCCGATAAAGGTAACAATCACCTCTTCCGCTAAAGGTTACAAGGCTAACGCTAAGGGTAACAACTTTTTTCAACATCTACATTTTCAATGAAAATTGAGTAAACGGGTTCTTTTTAGTATCTGGGGCACCTGTGGCGTAAGGGTAAGTGTTACCTTTAGCGGAGGTTGTTACCTTTAGCGGAAGTGTTACCTTTAGTGGAGGTTGTCACCTTTAGCGTTTAAACTGTTACCTTTAGCGGTGGTAGTTACCTTTAGCAGAGTTGTTACCTTTAATGATGTTATAACTGTTCCAAGGCTATTGTAAACCCTTTAAAACTGCAGGACTGTCGCATACTTTCTCCTTGCAATTGTCCCTTGTTTTTATGCGTGTTTTTGTTTTCTTGCTTGTGTTTGCGACGTCATATGCCTTTATTCCTTATTAACATTGCCATTCAACTATTATAATTTGCATCAGTACTAAATATTGAAAAGTTGATCCCTTAGAAGCAACAAACAAGAGAGAAAGTAGCAGACTCGGTTTTATTGATTCTGTTCATGAGAGGTAATGTCAACATAAAAGTGTATAGTTCCGTTACTGTCTTTAACGACAACCCGCATTTGTTTATGTATTTGTTTCTTTCCTTTTTAATATGAACGTTAAAATGGAATAATATTTTGTCATTTGTATTTTTGATTGGATACATCGTGTGTTAAAGTGATAATATGGGACGTGAGAGGTATTGTACCTTATATTACCTCTCATGAACAGACTCAATAAAACCAAATTATCTTCTTTTCTCTCTAGTGTGCGTGTGTTGCTTTCTATGATCCCTTTTCCAGTATTTATATATATTACATTATTTACTCTTTTTTTTTCTTTCTTTTTTTGTACAACACTTTGTTTTGTTCGGATGCATAATTCATTAATTTGTTCTATTTTGTGTTGCATATAAATATTTGACATGTCTACTTATTACCTATTCAGCTATAGGTCTGATCTCACCTTTGATTAATGAAATAACATTCTCTTTACTACAAATGCTATGTCTTAAATCACTCAAGATATCGCTATATTGGACAGCCAGCGTCTTTCTGACATGTGAAATTGCAAATGTTCCTTATTTATTGCATGGACATTTGATTTTACCCAATGCATGTCGTCAAATCGGTGTTTTGTTATTCAAACGGACATACTCATTTTCTTAACACCATAATCTAATTTGCTTATATATAAATGTTATTACAAAGCAATGTCGAGACATGTTTACTCTTTTGCACATGTACCTAGATGAAGGGTGTATCAAGTCGAATTACATGTTTCCGAACCTGTTCATATAATTGCACAGGGTATTTAGCGTTTTCAATGATCGCTTTATTACTTTCTCATACAAATTGTTCTCCGGATATATATACGATAATGTCCAGTTATCATTCATATTTTCCTAATTTCGATCTTATTCTTACTGATGTCGGGAGATATACATTACTGGTTCTACGCAGGAACGATACGGTGATCTGCCTGTACAATAAAACGACATATAACATGTGCTACAAATTTCGTAAAACAACATTCAAACAAATACAGGATTGGCCTGTTAGTGGCACAGTATGGTATGATCGCAGATGCTCTGCTACTAAGTCTTTATAATCTAAAACGCAATGTAATTACTACAAAGTATAGCAAGTTTATATTTAAAAATTAGTCGCTCTGACTCAGTGAGTCTATGGATTACAGTATTTGTCTATCAACATATTTACGGGTTCACTACATACCTAAGTCGTCGGTATTACCGAAAATAAGGCCTTACGCTTACAAACCTCTGCCCCGGGTTCATCTCATCTCCCTTTGAAGCTGTTGTCACAAAATATCCTAATGTAATGTGCCAACGGGACGTAAAACCCCATTTATTTCCATTTCTTAACATTCCTAGACGGTTTGCCGTTATGCTCTCTATATGTGTTACTCACATTATCGATAATTAGAAGGATTATTGTAGGATATATATATTATTTAGTCATATCCCACGAGTGATAATCTCGGAGTTTTACTCCAACTACGCTTAACGCGTCCGCTACTTCGATCTTTGGAGATCGATGAGCCCGATACTTATATTTAGTTATCGGTGGTACATTTTGAATTTCTTGTTTTCTTAATTGTTGATTCGGTGGTTCCACTACTCCGGCCGATAAAAGGCTCTGGGTATTGTTTAACCACTTATAGGATATGTTGTCTGCTTTTTAATTTAGTCTTTTGGCTGTTACTTGTGATACGCAGGCTTCATAACCGCTGCTCCCAACTAAATTCCATTATGTTTATTTCGCTCTTCGAGGCATTTAATTTTATTAGATACTGGGACCATACGCCGTACGACATGGGGAAGCATATAACTCCATGTCCACCGCCGTATGCATGCCATCTTCGGGATGGTTAAAATTGTGTACTATTGATTTTATGAATATTGAGTTCTGCTCAACCCGGGGCTAGAGGGCGTGAGCGGTAGCTAGCATATTTCACTACCGTTCACGAACAGTATCAATCAAACCGAGACTGCAATATTTCATATGTGTCGTGCTCGGCCGTTTCTAAAGGTCCATTATCATACTCTTTTTGTAATATTGCCTTTAACAACTTCCAGTAACACTATTCTGTATTGAAGTGTAATAAAACGGAAACATCAAACTTACAAAATTACGTTGGTTCCAGAAAAAAGAGTAAATAAATACTCTCGTTAACATTTACCTACCTCTTTAATTAGCATGCGAAAGATTTTCGAATTCATAGTTCATTGAGTTGCATCAGTTTTACGTATATGTAATTATGATATATCGATTGTTCTATAAAAACCAAGTGCCTAAGAGAGTGTGGAGCTCGTAAGTTCTCGCACGCGAAGTGAATAATCCACACACACACCATGTTGCAAAGGCGCTTTGATTATGGTTGTTATAACACAACATATTCATTAAACCGGTATGTTGTACTTGAACTAGATCAGTTTTCATCTGATGTGAAAACTATGATCGACCAATGTCTTCAACTGCATTTATTAAGGTCTCATTGAATGCATGATTATTATTAATAATTGTTACATTAAGAATTCGACGTTAATTTGACAACATCGACGAGGCAATAACAACACGTTACCTATCATCACAATTTACAATGTGGAACATCCAGATTATCGGATTCTATACAGGTACTTATATGGCGAATAATCGTTTTTTATGCTTTATCGCAAATGTATGTATCTGTTAGAGGACAACTAAGCTTGAAAAGACAAAACTGAAAATATGTGATGATGCTCATTTCAATATAAACACACATACTGTGTTGTTTTGTTTTATGTACAGTTGGTTTCGTTATGCGTTTACTGAAGTACTATACCAAAGTACGCAGTTTATTAAGAATTGCCAAAATGATGACAACTGTGTTAAATGTATTTTAATTGTTGAGGAAAGGAATTCTACACAAAATGCTGTTCATGTTATATAAAAATATTTTGTAAATAAAATAAAATAAATATAAATAAATGCTAGTAAATGTAATACGTATCAGTAAGATGCTCTTTGTCTGAAGCATATATGTGAGTTATACTAACCTGGCCCAAGTTCAAGTCTGCCTTTTCCACATACAAATGTTGCTATTGTTAGAAAAGTTAACACTATTATCTAAGTGTAATTAACTTACTATTTAGCTTGGCGGCGATTTCTTTATTTACACAGTTCAGTTTTAATGGGATGGCACTACAGTAAAAGTGAGTTTTGGTGCATCCTAGAACCGGGTTTTAACCCCAGCTTCTTTTTTTTCCAATGACCGTTCCTTGCCTTTTATAATAGAGTAAAAATGTGTGCATCCTAAAAAAACATAAGGATCAGAGAACCGAAAAATAAAAAATAAAAAATCTGGCCTTAATGAACCCATATGTTTTTCTTGCTCAGACTGCAATGCAAACTTTAATATTATTTCATGAGCAGAAAACCCATACAAAACTCACCTTTCAAAAGCACAATAGACACAAAATATACATCTTCCAAAACAAATAAATAAGAAATATACTCACGCATAAATGCTTTTTTAAATATACTTTACGAACCGCATTTTTAAACGTTGACCGGTGTTATTAGATTTACATCTTGGACTGAAATAAGTGTTAAATAACAAACACTAACCATTTGAGCTTAATTTCCAAACGATATCCTTTGCTACTTTTGAAAATCCATAATAAGTAGGCATTTTGAACTGTGGCCTGCTTTTTGAGACAAATACAATAACGGTTCTTATTGTTGCATTTGTTATTTCATTTATCACTAAGAATGAACGTATCAAGTCAATTCCAAAGGGATGGTTGAATATCATTTAACAAACGATGAAGGAAATTAAACAGACAGTATTAGATATCTATTTTTTTTGTTTGTTCGATTCTCCCTCTCTCTCTCTCTCTCTCTCTCTCTCTATATATATATATATATATATATATATATATATATATATATATTTCCTTGGCCATATAGTACTACGTCTAAATTTAAGTCAGGGAACATAGTATAATTATTACTTTTAGTAGTAGTAGGGAGGAGGAGGAGAAGGATGAGGAGGAGGATGAGGAGGAGGAGGAGGAGTAGTAGTAGTAGTTGTTGTGGCAGCAGCAGCAGCAGCAGCAGTAGTGGTAGTAGAACGGCGTTAGTTGTCAACGTCGTTTGCGAAAATAAAATGCAATACACGTTAACATTCAATCTCTAGTGTTTTTGGTTCGTATTTTAAAAAAGCAATAATGATCGAATGTGCAAATTATTAAAATATATTGCTTTAAAACTGCATTTTCTGCTTCTTTTATTTCACCCTATATTATATCGAGTTGGTATTATTTTGAGAAACAAAGTAACAGCTTATACATAGGAAAATGACGTCGTACAATAACCAAGTTCGATAAAATTAAGTCCCCTTAAAAGTACTCGCTTCAGCTTTTGAGATAGGAAAAGCGTAATTTGCTCCCTGGAAGTCGTAAATGACAACCTGAACGTGTAATAATAATACATATCATACACAAAAGTACGTTCTTTAAAAAGCTCTTCAGCGTTTGACAGTGTAATTTGCTTTCCGGAAGTTGGAATTAGTTTGGAAGTATCTTTATAAGTTCTAGATCATACAGCTCACGATTAGTTACTTACCTATAACGCCCACGTTCCTGAATATTTCATATTAATGCGTTGGTATAACGCCTTGCAGGCAAACCCTAATTATATGTTGATTATATGTTGATATTCGATTAAAGGACATCTTTTGATCTAGACGGAATGAAATTAATATTTTCTAACATAAGGCACAGACATATTAATAAACAGATAGGAAACTTCATCTTAACCAATGAAGTAACCAAATTATCACGTGGCACCTTAACTTTTCCTTCTATCTCCTCTCTCAATTATTCACTGATTTTGATGAGAATACATTCAAACGATTCATTGTGAATAGCAAAATGGTATTATAATAATTTATGTTTATTTTGAAAGTAAGAAATTGTATAAAAAAATATTTAAAGTTTAAAATGTCATCATTTTTCGCTTTTCTCTTAAAAATCAATGCATTGACATAGTCAAAGTTTCCGTCAAACTCCTTTTTTACTCTAAATATAAGAGAAAGAAAAATACTATTATTGGAAAGAAAATTAAATCTGTGATGGTATTTGGCATGAATGAAACTAGTATATATAAAACTCTTCATAATTTGTGGGTTTAAAGTTGGGAAATAATTTGTGAAATTTTTGCACTGTGCCACATGAAATTTAGATAATTTTCGTAGTGTCCTATCTATTTGTTATTAGGTCTGTGCATAAGGCTCCGCTATTCCTGTCAGTGATAGACGTTCTGTTTTCTTATAAATATGTCTGGAATATTTATCCATTTATTAAAGTGTTAGGGTCCGTGGAATTTACCAATCATAACAAACCGAATAATGTTGATAGCGTAATTAACAATCTCTATAAGCAGTAAGCCATAAACAAACACAGTAAATAAAACCTAGTACCACATTGCTCGTGCTTGCTTGTTCTTTCCTGGACATATCTTTGAAGCTGGCTTGGCAATTTTACAAGGGCTTGCCTCATGATTGTTTTCAGAATTAATATGCCCTAGACGTTGATTATATGTTTGGCATGAGGCAATTGTTAACATGTTGTCTGGCATAAATTTCAATTTATATATATCACAAAATTTCATAGAATAATTGATACAAAATGACCGAATACTCAATTCACGCTGACGGAATACTCGATTCACCAGAACTGTACAGTTTCACGATCTTTGAATGTATTTGTTTGCTAACACGTGTTTATAAAAATGTTACCGTATAGAGAGTATGGTTATAAATATGTCTTATTAATATGTTGCAAGTTATCTCTACTAATTACAATACAATTTAAGAATATTCAAAGAACGATGTATTTTACACCCGTTCTGTAGGCAAAGTAAAGGTAGATATAAAAATCGAACAGGAAAAGTAGCATTCAAGGAGGACAGTCAACCACAGACACACACAAAAACAAAGAAAAACTTCAAAGATGAATAAAAGGCAATATAAGACATCACAAACACAAAAGGATTGACAATAGGACTACCGCCTTAGAACAGTCAATGGCAAAACAGCCGCTGGGGTGCACCAAACCGCACTCTTATCCTTTTGTCCCAAAAAAGGGACAGTGTAAATCCAGGGTATAAAGCCACATTCAGAGGTCATTGTACTGTTGTCGTTCTATTGTAAAGAAACGTATGAAATGTATTTGTTTACAACTGATGTCCAAACAATGATATTATAATAATGATCAATCACTGTTAATTGTGGTGTTTTTTACTAAAATACGATAACACATTATTAGAAACTCATAAACCATTATATTGTTAAGTAATTATTTTGCTTTCGAGTAATTTGTTTAAATAATATTCATGGCTGCTTAATGAATCCACAGGAAGCACAAAAATGCAGCAAAGGCGTTTTGTAACATGCAGTTTTTTTATAACAAGTAATATAATAATAAGGTTTGTGTGTAAATGCGTCTGTCCGCACGTCTTTATCTTTGATTAAGACAAAATGTGGTTATGTATGTATGCCATCTGTGCAAACAGTGTTCTAGTGTCCGTTACGTGTTTTTAAAAGTGCAATTTTTTTATTTTAAGTTTATTTTATTTTTTGTTTATTTGTAATTTAAATGTCCCTAAGACCGATTGTAGTGTTATGTACATGTTAGAAATTATCCACATTCTCTATAAATCTGGTGACCGATCAAATTCATGTATTGAAAGAAGTATAATCGGAATTATGCGAAATCCATGCTTCCTACCAAACTTGCGTTTTTAATGGCGTTATGTATATTTACAAATTTTCGTTTGCTTATGTCTCTGACTGTTTGCTTTGGTGGACTATGTTCTATGAATGATACCTTTCTTGTTCAACTTTGATATATACTTTTATGTTAAAGGGACAAACGGCAATCTTTATTTTTTAAAAACTCACGGCGTATGTGCATAAGAAAGTTTCTTGTTATAGAGTACCAAATAGCCGTCAAATACAACACACAAGAACACTTTTGAAAATGACATATATAATCATCCAAACTGGAATACAAAAGCATTACACAAATTCAAAATGATACTACTTAAGACTGGACACTTAAATATACATTACCTATTGTTATATGGTATCACATGAGGGCGGATCTTAGGGTGAAGAGTGTAATTATTAACGTTTTTAATCAATATTATTTTCATTTGTTTATTTTGTTTTATCTACAGCAAAAGCCTTACATCACTAATTTTAATTGAATGAAATTGAAACTACATACTTGATATATACGCTCTACTTGTGGCATATTTAAAATAAGGATATGGAACAGACGGTCTGACTACAAAGAATCGTATTTCATTCATAAAGAGTTCATATTTTTTCGGCATTTATACGTTTTTAAAAGCCGGTCATTCGAAGAAGGGCTTTGGATATTGCATGAATTTGAAGTTCCTTCAGGACCAATTAAAAATCACATATTTTTGAAAATGTGTGCTGTTCAAAACAAATACATTCTATGATAATGTACAAAGAGATAACGCTTCAAAAAGGAACTAACATATGCCATATATGTATTGCTGGGAGATAATGCAATATCAAAATACCAATAAACCAGCAAAGTAGTACAAATGCATTAAAAATACATTTGCTAATTTCGCAATTCAGCTCGGCTCACTTTTACGACTTATATCACGCCGTAAAATGTCTTTGAACTAATTAGGCCAAACGCAAACGGAAAGCTCTATTTTTTTGTCAGTTTTTTTCTTCAATTATATTAGCTATTTTTGCCGTAAAATGTCTTTGAACTAATTAGGCATAACGCAAACGGAAAGCTCTATGTTTATTCCATTATTTTCTTCCATTTTATTAGCAGTTTTGGGATAATAAACCCCAATCCTTTCGTAATTTAGACGGAATTATCAACTTTGAAATTACGCTTCTTAGTAGTAGTTAATAGCAATGCAATTAGAAATATGACAATAATATCTGTTATTACGTCATAATGGATTAGAACGCAATGAGGTCAATAACAACCAGAAGCATTATAGTGCAAATATCCATTTTATCCGATATGTTTTCCACTACAGAATTTATTTGGTTTAAACATATTTTATTTCTGCATTTTTACTGCATATATCATGTATATATAACAATATATACACTCAGTACATTTGAAAACGCAACACTTGGTACTTTTTTGAATTTCTAGAGTGGAATTGAAGTCCTGGTGAGTTTTAACTGAAAGGAGTAGAACAAATCTTATACAACTGTTTATTGCTATATTTTAACGCTTGGGACAAAGAGACTTGTGTACTAATCAACATAAAATACAATCTTGATTTGAAAAAAACAGCGGACTATAAATAATCAAACTTGTGGCATTTTTACATGTACTGAGTATAGTTAATAGGATTGGAACGATATAAAATGATATATAATGATATATACAGAGTTCCTCTCCAGAATTTATTTAATATATATGTGATTTAAGAAATTATTTTCCTCTTCATTTTATATAGCAATGTTTCATGAATGTATCAATACCTTTGTATGGACATCTTGGATTGTTTAAGGATTATGTATTCCCAGCAGGTTTACGTCTGTATAAGTTAGTATAAAAAGTGATATTTAGTAATATGTGATTTATAATCCGATTTTAGTTCATCCGAACTAAAATTGTTCTCTTGTGAATATATCGGAATGGTCGTAATTCGATCAACTTTACCATCGTTACTGACAGATTGATATTGGCAAACATTACAATACCCTTGTGAATTATACTGGTAAACTAAACATAAATGGAACAAGAGAACTTCCGAGGCGAATATCTGTACTGGGTTATGAGAGTTCCTAGAAGATTTAAAACCATGTCTAATGGGAAATAGTTTGGAATTCTACAAATGTTATTAGAATTGCGATGATATATGTGTGATAATGGGTGGTTTTATTTTGCAGTGTCTATGCATCTGTACTTGTAAAGAATAATGTATGTTAATCTTTGCATTTGAAACCTACCTATTGTAAAGGAAATGTTGTCTATGCAAACGTGCGTTCTAAAAAAAAATCAAAGATAATGCGGTATCTTCTTTTATTAATTGCTTTTGCTGGTTTTCTTAGCAAAAATGTAGGATAGAAGAGGGAGGAGGGAGGAGAGAAGAAATACAAAGAATCATAAAATTGAAAGTATTTACATTCACAAAACCAAAATGTTTTCTATAATTGTCCAAGAAATACAGATTAGGAAAACCTAGCCTCGGTTCCTATGTTTGGGTATAAGTTCAACCTGTTTAATGTCAAAGGCAGTAACTTCTTGGAATGATAACATTTTTTTATTAATTTTTGTCACAGTTTAGTGTAAAAAGGTCGGAAATCTCAAAATTAAAACGTCGGGCCTAGCTGTTTGTAAATTAGATATGCAGGTGCATATGTTACTTATAATATATTGTAACATTTCCTGTTCGACAGTTATACCTACGTGCGTGTATGTACGTCTAATTATTCAAATTTTATTTTAAATAGTATTTATAAACTGTGAACAGGTGAATGCGCATACATATCAACTACAATACGAATGCCATCCCCAGTATCTTCTTTCTTCTCAACACGCTTCTATTTTCCTTTGAAGAATACGTTTCATTTATACAAGCTTTAATTGGAATTGCGACTATTTATGCACACTGTAATTGATGCTTTATTTCCAATGTCTGGGTCTCTTCACTCGTAACTATTCGAATTATGGAACTTTTAAAATTATACTCTAGTTGCAGATAGAAAAGACACACAATTGTGATGTTGTAGACGTTTTAATCACAGTACACGTTGTAACAAGAAATTCATAAATGTTGAAGTTCCTCTTTGTGAAAAACTGATCCAATTCAGTACTGTATTTAACGTTAAGAGTTTGCAAAATTTGGCATCCTAAGTTTGCTCACATGCTTGAGCCAAATGCGTACTCTGTCAATAATGAAACTTTGCAGGAAAATACTATTTGCTGTGTTACTTGTTGTTTTAATCGTTTTTCCGAAAGGAAAGATCTTACGTAGCCATGTACCATTCGATTAACAGCATATTTTACATACAATATATAGCGGACATTCCCGTGTCGCGTTTCGTTTTCCTTTCAGTATAGTATCCTTGGTCATGATCACTTTCATACTATCTTTGTTAAACTTCTTAAAGGGTTATCAAAAGAGGTTATGACCCTATCATTTTGCAATGCACTGCATGCTTGGTGGTGGACCAATTTACAGTTCGCCACTATGCTTTCCTCTTAATTGTGCGATGACCGGACAGGCTGTGGACCCTATGATGACGTCTACCTAAATCCAAAAAGAACTGTGACGTCTGATTTTTGTCTGCAGTCTTGTCTTGTCGTGCCCTCAGTGGTTTTATTCTCTTGTTGCTCTGGCTTCTGTCATGTTGCTGAGTACCTTTTTTGTGGCTTTCTAGGATCTTGTTTTTTTGTATTTATATATACACGAGCATCTTTGTGTTTTACTTATATTGCCTATTAATGCTGCCTTGTTGGTTAGGGAATAGTTCATGGCGGAGATTTCTTTATTTACACTGTCCCGTTGTATTTGGTTGACAATAGGGTAAGTGTGAGGTTTGGTGCACCCTGAAACCTGTTTTAAACCCCCAGCGGCCTTTTTTGCCACTGACCGTTCCAAGTCGGTAGCCCTATTGTCAACCATTTTGTGTTTGTGATGTTTTATTTGGCTTTTTATTCAACTTTAAGTTTGTTCTTTGTTTCTGTGTGGTTTTGTGGTTGACTGTCGTCCTAGAATGCTGCTTTTTATATCTATATTTACAATGCCACAACTATGATTGTATTGATAATTGCTGTTATTGATTGACCCAACTATGACATCGGTCTAGGGAACACCGTCTGGTACAATCAGTCATTATAAGAAACACTGTATGTTAACAAACCAATCAGATAAAATAGTATGAAAGGAGAAATTTGGAAATCGTCTAACACGATCAATATAAAAATACACTATTATCAAATATGGTTTCAAAATAATCCCAATGCTATTATATGGTCACATTGGCGGGATTTCTCTGTCAAAATAGTGTAACTGGCAACTATATGTGTGGATGTTTTAAACAAAATAGAGTGACTATTTTTCAAAGAAAACACATTATGCATGTATATATTCTAACAAAACGTTCCAAAACAAACAACAGTTTATAAATCCGATCACATTAACAGTTTCATGTGTATCATTTGTGTAATGAAGGAACATGTCATCTAACGAAAATCTTCTCTCTTTTTTTGACAATGGTGTACTTCGAAATTTGGATGATGTGATAGCATGGCTTATGACTTGGTGTCTCGTCTTTTATTTTCTCGTCTGCTTTAAATGAATCAATGGAACATTCTATGGACCAATTTATTTCACGTAAAAAAAAAAACACTTTGAGCAAAATTGTACCAAACCCTTCGGATATAAAGGGCAAACTTTATGCAATATAAGTATTCCTTCTAACATTATGTTCACTGAGTAGTGTTGAATTATTTCATGTACCTTATGGTTGTCATTGCCCATGCCTAAATATGCATTTGGTTGGCAATTCCACTTGACCATACCCCATCCATTGTTATAATCAACTAGCTGTATACTAATTTTCATTTTGATCTGATAAATAAAGTAGAATAATATGGAAGGATAAGCTATTGTAAACGGACTCGATATCTGCATGTTAAACGTACAGGAAATAAACACAACGCTTCCGTGAATGACGTGACCAGTTTAGAAATAAGCGGAATTTCTTAATTTGAAACAAAGTTTGCACACTGTTTGTGTTAACTTTTCTTAGCCTTTATTGCTTTAAACCTTACTGGAGCATTGTAGCCTTGTTCTGTAAATGTTCGGTTTATCTATATAACAGTAAAGCAGAAATGAATAATCTGTTTCAATTTAGGCAAACCCCCAGTTGTGTTATGGTTCTTAAGATTATGGTTAACTTTTTTAAAATCTGATGCTAATTTGGTTGATACTGAATTTATTGTTTGAGCAAATGTTTAAGATTAATGTTTTAATTTAACCTGGTAATGAGCTCTTTTACAAATGTGTATTAGTTTTGATATTGTTTCGAATGCTAATTATTGATTGTATGGTTTAATGTTGTTGTATTTACAAAAGGCAGCAACAACGGCCGTATTATACGTATCTTAGAAGAAGTAGGATATCAAAAGTATATCAGCTGAGCAGTTGTCAACATGCTTAAGGGTAGCAACAATCACTTGTTTGTGAACAAAAGCATGAATAACTAGAGAGTCAACATAACAATAAACAAGAAAAGCTATAATACATGTATTATAGCATGGGGAGTACGGACATATTTGAAAGGCAGTGAAAGGATGATATGATTAGCATGACATATTAGCAAGCATTTGACCGATCGATTATCAATCAAGTGAGACATGTCCAAAATGGGGAGGGGACACAATCTGTGTTTGCCGACTTCAGTACTTTATTAATAAACAATGAAGTTATATAATAAGTGTATTCAAAGCCTTATAGTTACATTGTCTTTTGTCTTTTGGTTTTGTCTGATTTCAAAATGCCAGTTCGGATGAATGTATTATATACTCGAGCAATACCAACGCCGAAATAACGTGCGGATTGCAGGTATAGAGGACAATCCAGATGAGAATTGCTTCAAGACCGCCGATATAGTGTGTAATACCTTGAATGCACATATGCAAGGTTTAAACATAACGCCATGCGACATAGATATAGCGCACAGGCTCGGAAAATTTGAACCTAACCGGAAACGAAATATTATTGTTCGTTTCAAATCACGAATGACAAAGTCACATATTATGAGCTACAGGAAAGCGCTTTCAGGGACAAGAATATACATAAACGAAGACTTGACGAGACTTAACCAGGAAGTGCTAGCTAGTGCCAGACTAAAACGAACAAATGATGTAGACAATGCATGGTCACATGAAGGCAAGATCTACGTGAAATGGAAGAGCGGAGACATTAAACAAATTAAATTTGAACATTTCCACATGTGGCTAGACCTACAATGGCCAGCAAAGGTAAATGTAATTCGGAAATAGACGTCTGTGAATATTTCTAGCGTGTATGTTATATACATTTTGTTAGAGACGTTTTCTTTCGCTAAACACTGTAGAATGCGGTTTATATATGAAATGACCACTGTGTTGATTATAATCAGCGATAAACTGTTTTGTAAGGTGCTCTTGTATAAATGGTGGTTATATATATATATATATACGTGGTATAAATGGTGGTTATATGTGTATATATATATATATATATGTATGTATGTATGTATATGTATATATGTATATGTGTATGTATATACATATGTCTAACGGTAAACCTGATATCAAAATCTTGCTATGGCTGTTAATTGAATCACAAAATACTCGTATAATGAACACTTACAGGGTGCATTATGACAAAAACGTGCAGTAGATGTATAATTATGTATGTGAACTGGGTTCTCATGTACTTATCGGGTGCACTGATCTGTGAGGCAATAGTTTTCTACACAATGGATAGAGATTAACAATAACCGTGTTTGGTTTGTATATGTAAACAATGTCATGAAGAAGAAATTACTATCAAAATAACATAATCTAGCCGTTTTATAATGACAAGGAGGTAGTGTATTTTCGGTAGAATAATTGTTTTTTAAACCTTGGGTTATTTCATTCGAGGCATGTTTAACTTGTTTATGATATATCATCTAAGGTTTAGATACAGTAACCAGTATATGTGCAATCAGTTGTTGTAACCATAAAGCCATCTTGTTTAATTTCGGAACTTTCGCAATATACAGAACAAGATCGCTCAACGAGGTTACTACAATATATTGTATAAAGCATGTTTTTTTTTCATGTATTACAGTACAATAAAAGAAAACACACATTGAACTTATATGCAAATATAATTAATAGATATTGTAACAGGGACTACTTATGTATACCGTTCTCCCTGATCTTAAATGAAAAGCGTTTACACAGGTACGCGCAATAATAGTGATAATGATTGAGACAGTATACGTACTTGTTGATAATGATATTACAGATATTTAGTTAAATGAGTTATATATAAATACTATGTGGATTATACTTATACGAGTTGGACTATTTAACAACATTACAGTGTATTATGAACAAAACAATTCATCTGTAGTGTACGAGCTTATGAAGTACGAGTCATTTAATTACACATTGGATTGATGCAATATGCAAGGTTGTTGATAATGATATATAATACATTTAAACATATATATCCAGTTAACATGATTATTAGGTGGTTTATTTTTGATAAACAACTATATTATATATTATGCACAAACAAATCATCTTTAGTATACAAGTTTTGAAGTATGAGTCACTCTGCAGATTTTGTTCCGTAGGTTGAATATATTGATCCTCGATGCTAGAGCCTGATATCATTTACAATGTAATATGACTGCGGAATATTTTATTTTCTTTTTGTCTTGTGTGTGCAACAGCTTAATATTGGTGCGAGCATGGGTGAGTGCGCATATATAGTATACAAGGGTATGAATGTACATACATACGTTTAACCAACATATAAAATTTTTATTATTACATATTTGTTTTTTTGTTCTTCGCATAATGTACTTTATCACCGATTGTAAGTAAACGTATATTGATACAGTCCATTTGGGGCGCCGTCCACGGATTGTATATATTTAGACTGAGAGGTTGTCAAATGCAAACTATTTCTCTTTTCAGAACTTTATTTCTTCTTTCTTATACATGGAGTTGTGTCTATTATGCTGCAGTGTTGATAGGTGGTACCTGTGATGTTTTTGAGTATACCTCAATGTCGCCGTTTAATTTGTCTAATGTAAAACGTAAAAATAAAAATGAATTTAAAAATATGTACTTTCAACGTTAAAGGATTAGGCGAAACGAAAAAACGAAGACAAATATTTGAGTGGCTTAAACTAAACAATTATTCAATATGTCTTCTACAGGAATTACATTGCGAACCGAATTGTTTTGAAAAATGGAAACATGAATGGGGGCACGAAGCTTATTTTAGCGGTGACAGTAGTAATAGCAAAGGCGTGGGCATCCTTGTAAACCCAAACGTCCAATGTAAAATTACAGAACATACCGAGATAATCACCGGTAGATTACATTACTTAAAAATTAACATTGAAGAAAAAGATGTACTGATTTTAAATGTATATGGACCGAACAATGACGATATACAATTTTTCATGAAAATAGAGAATTTTGTAAATGATCATGATGACGAAACAATCATTATAGGGGGGGATTTTAACACAGTAATAGATATTGAAAAAGATAAGAAAAACGGTACAATGGGTGGAAATAAAAAGACCAGAGACAAGATAAATTCCATAATTTCAAACTATGATGTAAACGATATATGGCGAATATTGAATCCCGATACTAAACATTTTACATGGCATTCGAATCATAAACCTCCGATATTTTGTAGGCTTGATTACTTTTTAATATCCTCAAATATAGTAAATAATATTACAAAGTGTAAAATATCTGCAGGTCTACGTTCGGATCATTCATTAGTATATTTTAACATTAACCTGTCAAAACAAAATCACGGTCCCGGTTATTTTAAACTCAATAACAGTGTACTTTTAAATGAGGATTATCAAATAAATATTCGAAATGCCATAAAAGAAATATCCGATATAAATAAGAACGCTAACCATAATACATTATGGGAATTAATTAAAGGCGCAATAAGGAATGAAACAATAAAATATTGCTCTACTAAAAAGAAAAGGGAAATAAATGAAGAAAGCACAGTAACTAGGGAAATAGATATATTAGAACAGGATTTATCAAACGACCCAAACAATGGGCAATTACATGAAACACTAAAAATAAAGAAAGATAAACTGGCAGAAATAATTGAAAAGAAAACAAATGGAATAATCTTGAGAGCAAAAGCACAATATATCGAAGGAGCAGAGAAAAATACTAAATATTTCTCAAATTTAGAAAAGAAAAGATCGGAGAGAAAAACTATTACACGATTATTAATAAATGGTAACGAAATCAAACATCAAAAAGATATAATTGCAGAAACAAAATTATATTACGAAAAACTATACAAAAAAGTTAACCCAATGGATTCTAATCACGATTTTTTTCCTAATATAAATGTTCCGAAACTAAACGAAGAACAGAAGCATAATCTTGAAGGAAACCTTAATGAATACGAATGTACAATGGCACTTAAAGATATGAAAAACAATAAAAGTCCTGGCTCAGATGGTTTAACCACTGAATTCTATAAAATATTTTGGAATGATTTAAAACTCTTCTACTTGAATTCGATAAACTATTCATTTGACAACGGTAACTTAACTACGCTACAAAAACAAGGTATAATAACGCTCTTACCAAAAAAGGATAAGGAACTTACAACACTTAATAACTGGAGACCAATAACTTTATTAAATATTGACTATAAAATCGCTACAAAAACAATCGCAAATAGAATTAAAAGTGTTATTCCACATATAATTAATGCATCACAGACCGGTTTTATAAAGGGGAGATATTTAGGGGAAAATGTAAGACTTTTATTTGATGTCATGGATTATCTTAACGACAACGAAAGTCCAGGTTTACTTTTTTTCGCAGACTTTGAAAAGGCATTTGGTAGTATAGATCATGATTTTATTTTTACATGTTTGAAATATTTTAACTTTGGTGATTCAATAATAAATTGGATAAAACTATTTTATCATGATATACAAAGTTCTGTATCAAATAATGGACATATATCTGAATTCTTTAATGTACAAAGAGGAGTTAGACAAGGATGCCCACTGTCACCAATTTTGTTTATTATTGCTATTGAAATTTTATCGAATGCTGTAAAACTTGAGAAAAACATTAAGGGGATAGTTATAGCCGAAGAAGAAATTAAAAAATCATTTTTCGCCGACGATGCAACGTTTATGATAGATGGTTCACAAAAATCATTTGAAACGCTTGTTAACATTATTGAACAATTTCGAAATATATCTGGGTTAAAATTAAATACAGATAAAACAACTATTTTAAGAACTGGAAGCCTTAAAGATACAAAAATTGAATACTGTAAAAACAAAAAATTTCGATGGATATCAGATAAAGCAGTTACCTTAGGGATGGTTTTCACAAATAATAGAAATAAATTACATGAACTCAACTTAAATACACAAATTGATGAATTTTATACGTGTTTAAATAAATGGAAAAAACATGATTTATCATTGATAGGTAAGATCACAGTGATCAAAAGTTTTGCGCTTCCAAAACTTATATACCCGTTAACAGTACTAGAAAACCCTAAAAAGGAGATTATCAAACAAATAACAAAACATATGTATGAATTCCTATGGAATGAGAAACCTGATAAAATAGGAAGAAAAACTTTAATACAGGAATACGAAAAAGGAGGGCTTAAAATGATAAACTTGGAAGTGTATATAAATTCTTTAAAGTGTAGCTGGATTAGGCGAATATTAGACCAAAATAATAACGGATAATGGAAACGTCCCTACGCAAAAGAACTAAATAAAATAGGTGGAAGTGCGTTTTTCGAATGCAATCTTAATAGTAAAGACGTAAATACCATTGGCATAAAAAATGTGTTTTTGAAAGAAATTATTGAAAGTTGGTCAAAAGTAAATTTTACGAAGGATATAGAATATATTTCCAAACAGATTATCTGGAACAACTCTTCATTAAAACACAAGAAAAAAGAAATCTATATTAAAGAATGGGATAATTTAGGATTGAAATATATTGAACAACTATACGATTATCGAGTCAAGAGATTTTTTACATTTACAGAGTTTAAACACATATTCGGAGTCAGAAATAGTGCCTTTCTACAATACCATACGTTAATTAACAGCATTCCAAACGAATGGAAAACGTTACTCCAAGAAGAACAAATAAATGTAACAAATAGCAAAAATGTTCTGATAAAGAGTTTTCTAAAGAGTAAAATGCCAAATAAACTCCTAACTAAATTACTGATAGAAAAAGAGACACATAACAATACTGTGAAACCACAAGTAAAGTGGGAAGGTATTCTCGGAGATCTAGATTGGAAAAACATTTATGTTTCATCATTCAAAAGTACAATTGACACAAAACTACGTACATTCCAATATAAATATATCATGAGAATCATACCATGTAATAAGTTACTGTATAAATGTAAACTAGTTAGTTCTAGTTTATGTGATTTTTGTGAAATGCATGTAGAATCTCTCATACACTTATTTTGGGAATGTCCAATTATTCAACAATTTTGGACGAGTTTACAAATATTTCTCCATGGTAAAAGTTTGGATGTAAATTTTGATCTAAAAACAATATCATTTTGTATAAGTAAAAACACAAATAATAGCAGTATTGTCAACTTTATTATACTTATAGCAAAATATTTTATTTTTATAAACAAATGCAGGAAAGCCATCCCGGAGTTTAATTGTTTTATACAATATTTAAAAAAAAGAAAGGACATAGAACAGAACATTGCAGCATTTAAAGATAAAATTGAACAACACAACAAGAAATGGGAAAAGTTTAACGCATAAGGGAAACTAGATGGTGACCGAGATATACAATAAAATAACCAACGTATATAATTAAAACTGTATACAACAATACAACGACATCATTGACTCTAACACTCCAATACTCCTGTTCCTACTATCTGTCAAATCTTTCTATGTCTGCTAATTCTAAATTCTTCTAAAAGTTTCTTTTAGGGCATACATGTATTATACGATGTTGCATCAATGTAACACATTGCTATACAACTGTACGTTAAAGTTCATATATGCTTGTAACATTTTGTAATATATTATGCATTGAGAGAAATAAAATATTAAAAACGGAATGTATTATATACAGTAACAAACATTGTATTATATACAGTAACAAACATTTCCATATTTCACGATAAAGGTAACACTACGTATAGCCGCTTCACTTTCATGGAAGCGCAAATAAATAGTATGGAATGATTTTTTAACACTAGTATAATTGTGTAATGAACAATGTTATATGTATTTATTCTAAAGTTGTGATTATCCCAGAACTAAGTTTGTACAGCTCAGTTAGTGTGCCAGGTTCCCTGCCAGGACTTGAACATGGATCTTTCTTCTCGAAAGAAAAGCATGCTTCCTTACACTACAGAGATGTTCCCAACAGCACAGAGCGTACAAAAAATTAATCAGCCAACTTAAATTTAGATTAAACATATTTTACTTCAAATTATGTATATTTGCATAATCCATTCTAGGCACTTATCTTAACTCTTATAGTATGTCCTTTGTATGTGCCAGATGAAGCTGCAGGTTTTGCTTATAAATTAATTCCAACACTTCATTAAAAAGAAACCCAGTGAAAACAAGCAAATTCAGCGAAGTACCAAGCCCACTATATGTGAAATCACACATCGTAAAATAATGGATACTCCTCAATCCTGCCAAATTTCATAAGACATAAAAAAATTATTTAAATTAACAGCATCCTAGAACTTTGACCAACCGACCTGAATAACAATCCAGTGCTTCCTTTCAATGAGTTTCACATTTTGATGAAGTTTTGATAAACTCCATTTAGGCTGTTGTGAGTGCCACCTTGTGAAATGCATCTGGCAAAGAGAAGGAAGGCTTGGATTATTGTTTATATATCTGAAAACGGACAACAACAAGAGGTCAATGACCCTGAAGCTCTATTATTAGGAGTTGATAGATTAGCATTCATGTGAATTTTTATGAAAATCTGTCAAGTAGTTTCAGAGGAGTAGTCGCTACAAATGTTTACTATATAACTCTACGTAAACAAAGATAGTCGCTGGCTGCCATGTTTAATATCGAATCAAAATAATTTTCAACAAGGACCAACATCATGTCATGCTGGTCATTTTAGAAAAAGTTCCATATCTGATTAAATATCAGTTATAGTTTTTAAGAAGTAGTCGTTACAGATTTATTTATGTTTTAAATTATTTTTAGCCATGGCGACCATCTTGAAATTCCGGCTAACCTGAAATTTTGGTAGGATCGACTAGACATCAAAATAACATATTTAGCCAGGGCGACCATCTTGAAATAGCGGCCGACCTGAAATTATGCTAGGATCAACTAGACATCAAGTGCAACATTCCTGTGAAGTTTCATGAAAATCCGTCAAGTAGTTTCAGAGTAGTCGCTACAAGGTTTTATTATGTTACTCTATGTAAACAAAGATGGCTGTTGGCGGCCATGTTTGATGTCGAATCAAAATAATTTTCCACAAGGATCAACATCATGTCATGATGATCATTTTAGAAAAAGTGCCATATCAATATCAGTTTTAGTTTTCAAAATGTAGTCGCTCCAAATGTTTTTTTTAAATCTATTTTTATTCGTGGTGGCCATCTTGAATTTCCAGCCGACCTAAAATGTTGCTAGGATCAACTAGACATCAAGAGCAACATTCCTGTGAAGGTTCATGAAAATCCGTCCAGTAGTTGAAGAGGAGTGGTCGCTACAGGTTTTTACTATATGACTCTATGTAAACAAAGGTGGACGCTGGGTGCCATGTTGACAAGGACCAAAAACATGTCATATGTTGATTATTTTAGAAAAAGGCCTATATCAATATCAATTATGGTTTTCAAGAAGTAGTCGCTACAATTATTTTTTTTAAATATATTTTTAGCTTTGGTGGCCATCTTGGATGTTTCATCAATGTGAATTTTTGCTAGGATGAACTAGTCATCATGGGCTATATTCCTGTAAAGTTTCATGAAAATCCATCCAGTAGTTTCAGAGAAGTAGTCGCTACAAAACAGTTAAGGGCGGACACCGCACCACAGTAAGACTCTGCTGATCTTTGATCAGTAGAGCTAAAAACAAACAAAAACTTGTGATTTAACGAGCATTTAACGTTTTAAAATCAAATACGGTTCTGTTTCACAATTTACTAGAACATGTAAACGCAAGAGTTAGCAAGCTTGTATACCTTTTTAAAAGAGCATACATTTTAAATCAGTTTAATGCAAAAGTGACGGTAACATATTATACAAAAAGTCAATGATCTTTAGTTCATTATCAGTCGGGTTTACATTGCGGTATTGATTCATACTAAATATTGCTCATTCGTCCCCAACGTCGTTCGTAAATAGCAAATAAAATTGAAAACCAGTCTGTTCTGAAACCGAGAGTTGTTTCCGGCTATGCATATGTATAAACAAAACAAGAGGTCAATGACCTTGAAGCTCTACTGATAGATTTTTGATAGCTAGGTCAACATTCCTGTGAAGTTTCATGAAAATCCATCAAGTAGTTTCATAGGAGTAGTCGCTACAAGTTTTCATTATATAACACGATGTAAACAAAGATGGCCGCTGGCGGCCATGTTTAATGTCAAATGAAAATAGTTTTTGACAAGGATCAACATCATGTCATACTGATCATTTTAGAAAAAGTCCCATATCAATATCACTTATAGTTTTCAAGAAGTAGTCGCTACAAACTTGTTTTTTGAAAATCTACTTTTAGCCGTGGCGGCCATCTTGAATTTCCAGCCGACCTGAAGTTTTGTTAGGATCAATTAGACATCAAGAGCAACATTCGTGTGAAGTTTCATGAAAATCCATCAAGTAGTTTAAGAGGAGAAGTCGCTACAAGTTTTCATTATATAACTCTATGTAAACAAAGATGGTCGCTGGCAGCCATGTTTAACGTCGAATCAAAATAATTTTCGACAAGGATCAACATCATGTCATACTGATCATGTTAGGAAAAGATGCTGATCATTATCACTTATAGTTTTCAAGAAGTAGGCGCGGCAGCCATCTTGAATTTCCGGCCGACCTGAAATTTTCCTAGGATCAACTAGCCATCAAGAGCAACATTCCTGTGAAGATTCATGAAAATCCGCCAAGTAGTTTCAGAGGAGTAGTAGCTACAAACATTTACTATACAAACTCTATGTAAACAAAGATGGCCACTGGCGCCCATGTTTAATGTCGAATCAGAATAATTTTCGACAAGGATCAACATCATTTCATGCTGATCATTTTAGAAAAAGTCCTATATCAATATCACTTACAGTTTTCAGAAGGAAGTAGTCACTACAAATTTATTTATTTTAAATCTATTTTTAGCCGTGGCGGCCATCTTGAATTTCCGGCCGGCCTGAAATTTGTCTAGGATCAACTAGACATCAAGTGCAACATTCCTGTGATGTTTCATGAACATCCGTCAAGTAGTTTCAGAGGAGTAGTCGCTACAAGTTTTTACTATATAACTCTATGTAAACAAAAATGGCCACAGGCAGCCATGTTTAACGTCGAATTAAAATAATGTTCGACTCGGATCAACATCATGTCATGCTGATCATTTTAGAAAAAGTCCCACATAAAAATCACTTATAGTTTTCAAGAAGTAGTCACTACAAACTGAAATTTTGCTAGGATCAATAAGACATCAAGAGCAACATTCCTGTAAAGTTTCATGAAAATCCGCCAAGTAGTTTCAGAGAAGTAGTCGCTACAAGTTTTTACAATATAACTCTATGTAAACAAAGATGGCCACAGGTAGCCATGTTTAACGTCGAATCAAAAAGATTTTTTGACTTTGACAAGGACCAACATCATGACATGCTGATCATTTTAGAAAAAGTCCCATATCAATATCACTTATAGTTTTCAAGAAGTGGTCGCTACAAACTCTTTTTTTAAAAATCTATTTTTAGCTTTGGTGGCCATCTTGGATTTCACATCAACATGAATTTTTGCTAGGATCAACTAGACTTCATGGGCAACATTTCTGAAATGTTTCATGAATATTCATCTCGTAGTTTCAGAGGAATAGTCGCTACAAATAAAATTTAGGACAGACGGACAGACAGACGGACGACGGACACCGCACCACGGCATAAGCTCTGCTGATCTCTGATCAGTCGAGCTAATAAAAACCGACTTTTAATTTAGTATACAAGCTGTCGTTAATTTTTGTGTCTGATTTCATTCCGATTTATTTTGTCATTTTCGTCTTGTTTTTAACATGCCCGCTTGTAAAATGTACATGCCCGACATGATTTTTACTAACTGCGGGCTCCAAAAAACCCAAAGAATGCATAATCCAATACACCAAAATAAACTTAGAACTTAGCACTACTCAAACCTGTAAACATCAAACATGTGCTTCATAATTATTATAAATGTCATCCATGCCTAACAGCACCTTTTTAAGATAACCCTAAGATAAGGTCCAAAATGTGCGATCAGAAGTCATTTCCACTCTAAAAGGTTGCCTCCTTTATCTCAATTTATATAAAGACGCTATATTATGCGAATTTTTTTATTTTAACGCGACGAGACATAATGACGTCATGTGACATGACGTCACGCCACATGCTATTCTATATTTAACGTCATCTTACTATGACATCGAAATACCATAGCAACCAGTACTTAAACGGGACATTAGCGATAGCAAACTGTCAATATAATGAAACAGTGCTAAGGCAAACCCAAGAATTACATCAATGGTTAATTTTTATATGGCATAAAGCCCAACTCAAACTTAGAAAATCCTACTAAAATTGCATATACCGACCGATAGACACATGGGATCTTGAGATATCACAAGTTAGATATCTCACGATAAGTTGCGATACATCTTGAGAAATTGTAAAATATATCTCAATTTATTTGGAGATATCAATTACTCAAGACTCATTTAGATATCTGAAGATAATTATCTCAAAACAACTTAAGATGTCTCAAGACAGTTATCTCAAGATAAATTGAGATATACATTGAGATTTATGGGGATTAATTGAGATATCTCAATACAAATATATCGATGTAAATTGAGATATCTCAAGATAAAATGTGATATCTCAACATGGAGTATCAAGATAAATTAGACATATATAGAGATATCTCAAGATACGGTGCATCGGGGAGTATTACAATATACATATTTTACTGAGTTGTTCATAATCTGGGTTTCGTAACAATGCGTGTTTGCCTTATCGACAAATTACATTCTAACCGAAGCAGGGGTGGACAAATTTGGAAAAATCAACTCGCGCTGCAGGACTAGTGGAACCAAATAGCTACTCGCCCTTACCAATTTACCACTCGCCCTGCCGCATATAACCTGAACATTATTTTCACCACTATAGTAAGCTACAATAAGTACATTTGTGTACTCACAGACACTGTAGTAGCTGACAGGCAGTATGTGGATATTTTATTGTTATTCATATAAAGAAAGTGCCATATTATCTAACAACACATTTAATATTATGGTCTGCAACCTGTACTCGTACACTGTCATTAAGATGTATTCCCTTCCACGCAGATATTCGTCAGGGAGTGGGCAAAGAAATAAGCGCGGCAAATTAACTTCTACAACAACAACAAACAAGAGGTCAATGACCTTGAAGCTCTACTGATTGATTTTGATTTCAGGAAGTAGTCGGTACAAACTCGTTTTTTGAAAATTTATTTTTAGCCATGGCCGCTGACAGCCATGTTTAACATCGAATCAAAACGATTTTTGACAAGGACCAACATCATGTCATGATGATCATTTTCGAAAAAGTCCCATATCAATATCACTTATAGTTTTCAAGAGTAGTTGCTACAAACTTGTATTTTGAAAATCTATTTTTAGCCATGGCGAACATCTTGAATTTTCGGCCGATCTGAAATTTTGCTAGTATCAATTAGACACCAAGAGCAACATTCCTGTGAAGTTTCATGAAAATCCGTCAAGTAGTTTCAGAGCAGTAGTCGCTACAAGTTTTCATTATATAACTCTATGTAAACAAAGATAGCCACTGGCAGCCATGTTTAACGTCGAATCAAAATAATGTTCGACTCGGATAACCATCATGTCATGCTGATCATTTTAGAAAAAGTCCCATATCAATATCACTTTTAGTTTTCAAGAAGTAGTCGCTACAAACTTATTTTTAAAAATCTAGTTTTAGCTGTGGCGGCCATTTTGAATTTCTGGCTGATCTGAAATGTTGCTAGGATCGATGAGACATTAAGAGCAATAATCCTGTAAAGTTTCATGAAAATCCGCTAAGTAGTTTCAGAGAAGTAATCGCTACAAGTTTTTACTATATAACTCTATGTAAACAAAGATGGCCGCGGATCATTTTAGAAAAAGTCCCATATCAATATCACTTATAGTTTTCAAGAAGTAGTCGCTACAAACTCGTATTTTGAAATTTAATTTTAAGCCGTGGCGGCCATCTTGAATTTCCGACAGACCTGAAATTTTGCTAGGATCAATGAGACATCAAGAGCAACATTCCTTCGATCGGTTTTGGGTCCTCTGATCGGTTTTGGGTCCTCTTCCTTTTTTAATCTATATAAATGATATTGCTGAAAATATGCTCAGCATTACTCGCCTCTTTGCAGACGATAGCTCTCTCTCAATATCCACATCCAGTATTGATGATATGGAGGGTATTTTAAATCATGATCTACATATTATAGCTCAGTGGTCGAAACAGTGGCTTGTTCAATTTAATCCTAATAAAACTGAAGTATTATTTTTCTCCCTTAATCACACTGTTCGCCGTCCACAACTATTTTTAAATGACGTTCAACTCCTATTCGTTGATACGCACAAGCATTTGGGTTTAATTCTTAGTTCAGATGGTAAATGGCACGAACACATTAACAGTATTGTAACATCTGCCACAAAAAATATTGGCCTAATGCGTCATCTGAAATTCAAACTGAAACGCAAAACACTAAATCAAATTTACTTATCATACATGCGCCCTATCCTTGAATATGCATCAATTGTATGGGATGGTTGTTCTGTTTACGATAGAGAAAGACTCGAAAAAGTTCAATATGAGGCTGCTCGCATCGTGACTGGACTAACGCGATCAGTATCCATCAATAACTTACTAACTGAAATTGGATGGTTATCATTATCAGATAGACGAAAAATGCAAAAACTTACTACGGTTTATAAAGTAAATAGTGGCATAATGCCATCGTATGTTACCAATCTATTTCCTCCATTTGTTCAAGAAAACAACCCATATAACCTTAGAAATGGTAATAACTACGAGACTATAGCAAGACGAACGGAAATATTTTCTAAATCATTTATTCCATCCGCTATTACTATGTGGAACGATCTATCACCCGAAATCAGAAACTCCGAATCGCTTACTATTTTTAAACGAAAACTTCTAAGATCTGTATTCGTTAGTCCTAAAGTTCCTATTTACCTGCTTTATGGCTCACGATCACTTGCTGTTCTACATGCACGAATTCGCAATTCATGCAGCAATCTTAACAACGACCTTTATATAAATCACCTAAGACTATCACCAAGTTGCGATTGTGGGTATGAAACAGAAGATGCCGAGCATTTCCTTTTTAAGTGTAATAGATTTCAAAACCAACGACATGTCCTGTTTCAATCTACTCGTCGCTTTCATCCGTTAAACTTGAACACTTTGCTTTTTGGTGGGGGACACATATCCGACGCGGAAAACGAATTGATTTTTAATGCCGTTCAGACCTACATAAGTGAGACCAAACGTTTCAAAAACTAAACACTCTAACAAATCATTTTCAAATGTAAATACTGTCCTGACTCACTGTATTGGCAACTTGTGCACTACCTCATCTTCTTCCTTCATAACTTGCATACAGCTTACTCCTTTTCTCTTCTTGCTCCTTTTCTCTCCAGTCGTAATTATATTTCAAAACAACGAACAAAACCTATATCAGCAAATATATATTTATTTGTAGTTTGTTTATAATTCTTTGTAAAAGCTAATATGTAACTATTTAGCCATGTACATTGCTGTAACACATTGTATTGGGAAGGGCCGTAACTAATGTTGATAGAACTTGTGGCCCGACCCATTTGCTTATTTATATGGCAATAAAATATGTTTAAATCAAATCATTCCTGTGAAGTTTCATGAAAATCCGTCAAGTAGTTTCAGAGGAGTAGTCGCTACAAGTTTTCATTATATAACTCTATGTAAACAAAGATGGACGCTGGCAGCCATGTTTAACGTGGAATCAAAACAATTTTCGACAAGGACCAACATCATGTCATACTGATCATTTTAGAAAAAGTCCCATATCAATATCACTTATAGTTTTCAAGAAGTAGTCGCTACAAACTTGTTTTTTAAAAACCTATTTTTATATTTGGTGGCCATCTTGGATTTCACATCAACATGAATGTTTGCTAGGATCAACTAGACTTCATGGGCAACATTTCTGTAAAGTTTCATAAAAATCCAGAGGAGTAGTCGCTACAAAAAAGGTTTACGGACAGACAGACGGACGCCGCACCACGGCATAAGCTCTGCTGATCTCTTCAGTATTTTGTCTCCATTGGACCAATAATAGACGCCATAACTAAGTATTAGCGGTTGGGAACTACGCTTGTTGTTCAGCCATACCCTTTCAGATTCGCCGACACCGCTTGCAGGGTCGCGGACGCAGACTTTCCGAACAGCGACCTCATGTATGTTCGTTCACCCGCCATTTACGGTGTCGATATATAAAAAACACAGTCTGACTGGTTAGCGATATATTGCATCACACTCCAATTGATTTTAGCGTGAATTGAATTTCTGAACCCATGCAGTTTCGATATGTTTTTGTCAGACATAAATAATAGGTAACTTATAGAGAAAGTGTTTACAATCAATACTCATGTCACCGACTACATCAGAGGTCTCGCAATTAGACGAAGTCGCTTTAAACTTCGCTCTAATTTGACCGACTTCGTTTTTTATCCATGTTGGGCGAAATCTGAGTCGTCGGCAATAAGCAAAACTGCGAACTTCTGTGAGTTTTATTGACGGCTAATTATTTTGTCAGCAAGTTTCATCTTAAAATCCATTTCTAACCATGGCCGCCGTTTTTATTTTCAGTCCGACCTGAAATTTTGCTAGAAACAACTACACATCATCAGCAACATTTCTGTGAAGCTTCATGACAATCTGTCAAGTTCTTTCACAGGAGTGGTCGTTAAAATTTGTAAATAGTTAACTGTGTAAACAGACAAGGCTGCTCCCAGTCATGTTTCATCAAAATGATTTCTGACAATGACCAACATCATGTGATGTACATCATGTTACAGAAAGCCCCATATCAATATCAGTTATACTTTTTAGGAAGTTGTCGCTACAAATTTGTTTTGTTTTAAGCTTACTTTTAACAGTGCCGGCCGTCTTGCATTTTTTGCCCAGCCTGAAGATTTGCCAGGTTCAACTGGGCTGCAAGAGCAACATCCCTCTGCAGTGTCATGAAGGTCCACCAAGTAGTTTCAGAGTAGGCGCAACAATTTTTTAAGTCCTTATTATATCACTCCATGTCTGGCGGGCATGTTTGATGTGGAATCAAATTAGTGATCATTTTAAAAAAAACAGCTATCCTTTGTCCATACATATGGTCTTTTGTTCATTTACGCTTGTAAGAACATGTTCCACCACCATGTAGGCTGTTAAGGAAAAATAAAATAGGTGTGTTTCCTATTGCATGCTTTAAAAAATTAGGGTCGGTAGGTAGGAAATTTATATAAGTTTGTTTTTCGAGCAAGATATTTTGAGATGCTACATGTATCTCATAAACCCCATACAAGTTGATGATACAACTGAAAGTTCCTCTGTAATGTAAGTTTACCTCGATATATTGCAATAAATCATTGTTCAGAACATTATTTTTTTTCATTGAAAGTTTTAGGGTTGGCCCTTTAAAAATAGGGTCGGTCGGGCCACCGGAAACACAGGTATTGTTTTTTTTGGCATAACAAAGACCAGCCACTTGTTCTTCGGTAGATCCTATAGTGTATACCTACTTAGTGATATGCATGAGGCAACATGTCTTCAACTGATGCCCCTTTCCAATCTGGGTCATGCCAGTTTACACACATAAATATCACACATGCAATGCACGTCCACATATACGATATATAACTAATACCTTCAGCACATACCTGACTACGAAGCCAAGGACGCCAGAACGCAGACAGCGTGCAATATCCCCAATTTTCTATCAGCCTGGCAACAGATGTTAAACTCTGCAAAGACAAGGAAACACGAGATGTTATAAAAAATGATATCTCCACATACACAAAGAAAAGACACATACACGACATAAAATGTCCTGTATCACACACGTCAGTCAACCTTTATGGCAGGACGTGCAATGGAATTACCCCTGATTTGTCCATGACAACAAGCAACATCGGTAATGCTCTTGAAAGCAGTTTCGAACCATATGTGTACAGTTTTAACATTAGACATGCTGTGCCTTTCCCATCTGGGTCATACCAGTTCAACCAACAAAGCTGCAAACCGTTCAATATGCCATCTGGGTCATGCCACTTCAACAACGCAGCTGTAAGACGTTCAATATGCCATCTCGGTCATGCCGGTTTACCCAAGACACTATCACACATGCAATGCACTATAACATATAAGGTACACAAACGCAAAGAAGATAAACATACACGAGATCAGACAATATTTCCAGTGATAAACATACACGAGATCAGACAATATTTCCAGTATCATACACGTCAATCCATGGCTTTTCGAGACCTTTCTCACCCTGTTGCGAACAGGCGTTTACATGGCCATGCTCACATTTTAAAGCGCACGAAGAACCTGATTTTACAGCTCAAGTGGTATTGCAGACAGCAATCCCTTTAAGACGATCTCTTTCTCTCTCTATCATTCTATACTATCGCGGAGACAACATTATCGCAGTTATGAGCAACTACCGTTCAATGCTTCGATGTGTTTGCTCTGTGGTCTGTCACTGTGTCACTTTTGGTCAATGACATTTCAACGTTACCTGGTTGACTTTCCAAAATGCGCAGCAACCATTTAATTTGCCTTTTCATCCATAAGTATCGCGAGGTGTACAGAACTGGTTCTACCCGGTAAAACTGGTGGTCCGTCTCCACCACAAAATAAATCGACCGTCAGATATAATCTTACAGGTGTTGACAATGACGTAAACTACCATACCAAAACAAGCAATCAATTTCGACATGGCTGGGAAGAGATTGACAGCAGTCTCTCACGAGGAAAACCACCCATCAAGGTCTGTCGCGTGCGGAAATCTGATTAACTTCAGCTTTCACAAAAACATAATTTCTTCACTTATTGTGCAAGACATAGTAATGCTCTTGAAAGGTATTTCGAACCATCTATGCGAGCAAACGAATGAACAAGAAAAGCCAAAAGTCTTCCTCGAAAAAACAAAACGACAGCTATTCAGTTAACGAATCATAGTTACGTCACCTGCACACTAAATGAATGTTGCATCTACCCACCTGTCCTTTCAAATAAACTCTTCACCAACACTTCCTGCTTGTACTAAAACTAACATCAAAAAAATAACAACCATAAAAACTATAACAAACTCTTTGCCCCACATAGGCCAACTTTTTCTCACACAACATAATCTTATAAATCCATATAGACACTCCACAACATCCCTTTCAAATAAGCCCCGTAATGGTGTGTGACAAGTTCTCCACACTGCCCACAGCCATTGCCACACATTCATGAACTTGTGGAAAACCCCGTGGCCGTGAAGCATGACCTACTTCTCCACCACAACAATAATATGCCATATTACCTACCAAAACTTATCTACGGTACTTACCGTTCGCCCAAAAATATTCTCTCCCACGATTTTGCAATGATTACAATGGCTTAAAATGTCCAATGTAACGTATAACGTCGACCTACTGTACACCAGGATCCGTCGCAAAATGGCGTTCGTTAAAGCGTAATACATAGCCTGCTGCGCAAGTGCGTCGGAAATAAACCGGAACTCAACAGTCAATTTATATTTACCAAAAATATACAGACGTTAAAGGAGCTACTTATGTAATAGCCAACTATTACGTCTCGTTCATGTATCTACATCCATTAGTGATTTTCCGTACTAGAAAACATAATTCAAGACTATAAATATGGCGGTCTTAGAATGGTTAACCTGGACAAGTTTATACCCGCTTTACAAATAACATGGATCCGTCGAATATCTCCGACCGAAACTAAATATAGTCACCTCGTGAATACTCTCTGTCCAATTATTAATGATATATATAAATTCGACACGGATTACATTAAACAAAACTTAAATAGAATACATATTCCTTTTAGGAAGGATGTTCTAATTAGTTACAAAAGGTGTGTGAATCAAGGCAAACCAAGGTCTTGGCAACTGTTTCACTCAGTTAGCTTATGGCATAACCCGGGTATTAAGGTGTAATGTATGGAAATATTTATTCATATATAGAATTCAACGAACACTATAATAATTATACAGTCTAACTTTCTTAAATATGAAGGCATTATAACTGCTATCAGGAATTATTTGGCTAAATTGAACATTGTGCATCTAGCCTGTAACAGCCCAAACGGCCACTAATCATATCGTTAATTAAAAAAACATAATGAGAAAGGCTGTAGAGACATAATGATTTGGAACAATATGTATCCCAATTCATCAAGAAAATGGAAAAATGAAGTTATTAATGATACATATTTTGAATTTGAAAGAGTATATGCCTTGCCTTATACAGTTACAAAAGATCCTATATTACTCTGGTTCCAATGTAGAAAAACCCATAGGATACTTGGAACAAATCACCTATTGTCAAAAATGAATATTATTAATAGTATGTGCAGCTTTTGCAATAATGCACCTGAAACTATCCAACACCTCTTTTGGAAATGTGGAATAGTAAAAGAATTCTAGTTAAATCTCAAAGATTATATTACAGAAAAATGCAACACAGCAATTATAAATTTGACAGAAACAGATATTTAATTGGAAATAGTAGATTAGACATAGTCTTGAGCAAAATCATTATGCAAGCCAAGCTTTACATTTATCAAAACAAGATACGACTTGACATTACACAGCTTAACCTTTTTAAAACGTTAAATTACATCTTTATACAAAGTCGAAAAAATAATAGTATAATTGAATTGAATGTTGTTTAACGGCTCATCAACACAGTACAGGTTATTTAGAGCCGCCCCAGAGAGAGGGGAAGGATACATAGGAATCCGGGAACCTGCCCTACTCTTATTATCGAATAGATTCCTATGGTTCTTTAACGTGCTCGAAGGATAGACACGGGACCGCCCGGTTTACGTCCCCATCCGACGGTTTACGTCCCCATCCGACGGACGAGGCTAAGGAAAAGTGTCTTGCCCAAGAACACACCGACGGAACACAGTGGCACCACGGAGGATTGAACCCGGGGCCTCCGGTTACAAATCCGCCGCGCTACCGACTGCGCCACGCCAGCCCTAAATAATAGTATATAAAAATGTAAAAGTAAATAAGTTTGAAGCCATGTGCATGATGTGGAGTCAATACCTTGCCACCTTTGGAACTAGAGTACATAGATAGTTTTTGTTTTTTCTGTTATCATCATTTTTTTTCATCAACTACTAGCAAATAAACTAAACCTTTACATACTGGAAAAAGATAATGACAAATAACACAACTTGCCTGTGTCTTGCCATTTCTTAATCAAACCCCGTCCCTTTTTTTTTTAGAAAATAAATATTCTCGGAAGTTTTTGTATATTACTCCTTTGAAAAAAAAATGCATCCTTAAACAATGACCTCATAAATGACTTAATATGTTAAATGAAAAAAAAATGGAATATTATTAATACAAAATTCCAAAAACGAAAACATGAAAAACTCAGTGAGTTGAAATGCACAGATCTCACAACCAATGTTTCGATTTGTCGATATTATAACATCACAATTATGTATGTATAACAATTATATACGTATTGACACTATAGATTGTACACTGGATTTTCTGTTTTGAAAAAAAACTTTACATTTATTTATGCCTTTCTCTCTAGGTTTAAAGGGTCACACTGCAATCCGGTATACCCCAGATAATAGTACTCTCTTATAAAATGTTTATAATCATTATTAATAAATTATTTAACAACTTTTTTTTTTGGCATCATACTAGTGGCGGATTTAACTGCATCCAGTTTTTAAAACACCTTCGGACTGCAGTGTGGCCCTTTTGTAGCTTCAAATCAGAAGTATTATATGTTACATCTATTAATGTAAGGAAAAAGAAAACCTCCTCATGTATACAGTTTCTGAATATAATATGCATTGGTCATTCCTCTTTTATAAATAGCCTATTTCGTATATTTGCTTTTATAAACTTGATGCATATTACATGTATTTTTTGTAAGGTCTGTAGAGGGATGGCCCACCCGACCCTTACAACCCTATGACGGGATAAATAAACGGACCGCCAATAACTTGGTGATCAAAATGGAAAGAAAATTAAACACCTATGCTATTTTTTTTAAAAACGACTGAGTATTACACATTGCATTATATAGCAAATTTAAAACAATATTTTAATACAATGCTTAAAAAAATATGTTTTATATAAAAATAGATATATTCAAAAAGGTTCGACATCATATCATGTAATAAATCATGTAGCCAAAAGTTAGGCATTCCTTTAGTGTATTTGTTTACTGCAGTAACGGTATCCATCATTGCGACTAATGTCAATGCGGCCAGTACATATGCTAAAATTCACGTCAACATTATAGCTACTTACATGGCCCATCAATCTAGAATGGCGTACTGCGCATCACATTCAGGCATGGGTTGCATCAGGACGTTCCTGTATTATGTTGTGTGTCATTTACATCGTTTAAAATAATACAAGTAAAAAGGTTTTAAACAAACAGGACACGCGAATTCGTTCAAGGACATGTAATGTACTTATAGTCTGTAAATTCATTTGTGAACCACTTAGTTTGATGTAAGATACCTCAGAATTGTAATAGATAGTTTCGTAAGCCCAATATAAGAGATTCAAATAAAATGCCTCAGTACAAAATTCTTAGAAACATAGTATTGTCAAAGTAAGTTGATCCGCGCAAGCCTGAATACAAATACGCGTTATCATAGAGATCGAGTGTTTAAATATAACACAATATTTGTCAGACGTCCTAAACGTTAACCATCACATTCACAATGAGTCAGCCTGTGAAATGCAGCCCATGTGGACTTATCATTTGCGTTTGCTTTAATAATTTAATGAATAATGAAATGGTGATCCATTGGAAGCAACAAACACAAACAAGAGAGAAATGTAGCAGACTCGGTTTTATTGAGTCTTAAGCTTAAGCGATATTCTACTTTAAAGCAACACAGAATGATGATCTCAAAGGACAAGTAAAAATAACACTACTGATCTGTAGTCGTGGCGACTTTTTACGGCCGCCACACAGCACTAAAAAAACTCTAGTGTGAATGTCAATAAATACTGAAAAGTGATACCTTGGAAGCAACAAACACAAACAAGAGAGTAAAGTAGCAGTCTCGGTTTTATTGAGTCTGTTCATGAGAGGTAGTTATAAGATGGGATTGATGATCCCAAAGGACCAGTAAATAATAACACTACTGATATGTAGTCGGGGCGACTTTTTACGGCCGTCACACAGCACTAAACAAACGCTAGTGTGAATGTCAATAAATACTGAAAAGGTGATCCCTTGGAAGCAACAAGACAGAAAAGTAGCAGACTCGATTTTATTCAGTTCATGAGAAGTAATTATAAGATGCAACACCTCTCACGCCTCCTAGAACCGGCTTAAGCGATATTCTGCTTTAAAGAAACACAGAATAGGCTTATAAAAAAGAAATTTCTGCGACAAGGACTAGGGTGACGTGATTTTCAAAACTTCGTTAGGTCCTTGGTAATGATCACATTTATACAGTACTATTAAATTTGTTAAATAGTTTCTTAAAAGAGATTAGGATCTTATCATGTCGCAACGCACTACATGTAAATTGGTTGACCATTGATGGACCTCTTTGACTGTACGATGGCTGAACATACTTTGGGCCCTATTCTGACGACTACCTAAATTATTAGACGGGTTTCCAACCGTGTGTTGTGGTGCCATTAATAGTTTATCCGCTTATTGCTTTGGCTTATGTCAAGTCAATGAGTATTTGTTTTGTGAATTTCTATGCATTTTTTTAAATTCATATACACTATCACATGATCATGTTTGTGTTATATTGCCTATTAATGCTGCCCAGTTTGATAGCGGATAAAGCCTGGAGGAGGGTTTCTTTATTAACACTGTCCCGTTTTATTGGGCTGGCAATAGGGTAAGTGTGAGGTGGACCCTAGAGCCTGGTATAAACCCCCGCGGCCTTTTTTGCAACTGACAGTTCCAAGGCGGTAGCCCTACTGTCTCAATCCTTTTATGTAGATGATGTCATATAAATTGCCTTTTATTTGTCCTTGTAACTTTTGTTTGTTTCTAAGCGTGTTTTTGGTTGACTCTGGTCTTGAATGTTTATATCTGCTTTAAATTAAGTTTTGAGTTGATTGTTAATTTATCACCAATGAACGGTGTTTCATTAATTCATTCGACTTAGACTTGTATTGTTAATCATTTGCTTGACTTTTGGTTAACAAAAGAAATGTAATGACGTTTAATAGTTCGATCTCAACAAGCGACATTATTACAGGTAGCAAACAAGCCACCAATAGATCGAATCATGATAACGCAGTTATAAAAGTATTACCATGCTGTTTAAATGTAATTAACATACTTTTGTGTTGGTAAATAGAAGCCTAAACTTGGAAAATACATTTACTTTCTTTTAAGTTGATTTGTATGAACAATTTCGCCATTACATCATCGCCAAACATAGAATGATGAATGTGATGCGATGGTACTATGTGTATAGTACGCTGGTAACATTACAATAAAGCGAATGTGATATGACGATGGTACAATGGCGATTGTAAATTTGCGACATCGTATAATCGTACAATCGCCATCAAGCCATTGCCTTGGTACAATTGCCATCGTGCCATCGCCATAGGTTTATCGCATGCAACGCTGGTAAGATTGGCCATAACAGGATTCCATAGATAATTATGATCAGGGTTGCGGCTTTCAACCTGTTTTAATGATTTATATTTGTTGTTGGAACACTCAGTTCTTGATATTGCTTATTTTTGTTTTGCATCTTTTATGACTTTAAAGTGACGTCTTAATGGTTAACGGATGTAACGTCATTTGTCGTCATAGGAGGTAGAGATGGGACATTTAATACTTCCGCAAAAACCAATCAGCATTATTATTTAAATAAACTGGCGTGCAACATTTGCATTTTACGAAGTATTTTTGTGAAAGTTAAATAAGAACTCAGTAATTACTTTTTTTTATCATTTGCCTATACGGATCATATAATTGATGAAATGCTCGTACATTTTATGTATTAATAATACTGGAATAAATGGTGGTTCAATTTTAATAAATGTAACAATTTACGGGTCAATGAACAATCGAGACGTGCAGCTACTTGCATGTTTCATTAAATTTGTTTATATGGCAAAAAAAAACGGTTTCACCAACAATTCCTTAACTTTTACTTTAAACAAAATGGAAAAAAACTAAATCACTGAGTAGAATTTAGCTGAAATGTGTATCACCAACAGAAATTAAGTTACTTCTTAAAAACCTAAGTAAAAAGAAATTAAACACTTAATTTAATATCGACTGTGAATTTATCTATTCTATAATCAGTGTAAATAAAGTACATGCAGTTTTCTTAGAATCAATCACAAAACATGATCACCCGGATGCTTGCAGAAGATCATAGCAACCATTCACCACAAACGCATTGTAACAACTTCTTTTCTGAAACTCATTTTTGATAAAATAAAGCATTTGAACTGTATTTTACCTTTGATTTATTTTACCTTTGATTTATGTATTTAGATATATTGCAGATATCTTTGTGTGCATGTATTACGTTTTTGACATGGATTTGTGGCAGATGTTGGAGTAAATGGACGACTTCCCATTGTAATTTAGCTTGACAAGAATCCCTAAATAAATTTCTAAAACTGCAAAAGATGTATGCCAAAATGATACCAAGTGATAGAAAAAAGTGATCATTTGTGCATTCAGATTGCATTGTTTTTAAATTTAAACAATGATTTGTGGATATTCTGTCCATTTTTTGTAGTTTACTTAGTGGTACGTAACCTCTTAAGCTGACTTAGAAATTTAAATATTTTATTTAAAGTTAAGTTTTTACTTAATGAAACTGGTTTAGTGAAACACGTTTTCGTAACTGAAGATTAACTTTGAAGAAAAACTAATTGTAAGTTTTTAAGTAGTTAAGTATATACTTAAGTATGTTAGTGAAACCGATGCCTGGTGTTATTGTTGAAATTTCTTTTACTTCAATTTAAATGTGTTCAATATATTTTTAAATATTTTACAAACAACAATGTCAGGTATTGTAATTTTACCTTTAATATGTGGGATGAACATTTTGTTCTCCAAGTGTATTGCAAACTAACTATTGTTTAGTGGATTTTTTTTTTTTTGAAAACTACGTATAATGACTTAATAATAAAAAATAAGTGTGTGTCGATAAATTGTAATAGTATACCCTACTTGAATTTGACTATGGGTAGCAATCCTACATAGTAGACAAATCACTGTTATTTTTCCGGGATCATGCCGCGTATGTATTTCGACGGACTCTTGACATGTTGTTAGACATAAATCAACGGGACAGAACATATTTCACTGTTGCTTTACAGACACACGTGTTTTTGTATGATTTTCGCATGTTTGTTATACCAATACATATATTTATGTATGTAAAATCAACGCGTTCATGTAAATAAACTAGAGAAAGATCGGCTAAATGACATTGCAAAACGTTGATGTTACGTTGCTTTTGACAGGCAATGCCTTTTGACGGTAATCTACTGCAATATGTGTCTCCATCATGTTGGTATGACGTAAACAGTATGGTAAATTTCTAGATACATTCGAGATACGATTATAAGAATTTATCGAGATATTTAGAATATAGGAGTAGATGTTTTTGAAATATTTCACAACTACAGAGTCATGTACTGTTAACATTCCATTAATATGTGAGATGAACAGATACCTCCAAGTTTAATGTCAAAGAAACTAAGTCACTAAGGTAAAAGTTAGCTAAATATTACAACTAAATATTGGTGTTACTTGCCATGTTTGCAAATGTTGATGCTCTAAAACAAGGTATTTGCAAAAATTCTTTTTTTTCTCTGAAAAGTTATAAAACTCCAATGTGTGCATCGTACTCCTGTGATAATGGGGGACGTTAAAACAACATATTTTAATTATAAATTGTCTAAATACCTAATGTGCATTACTAAATTAATACATACCGATCAACTGATGCCGAAAAATATATGAATCGTATGAAAGTCCCCAATGTTCGTTCCGTAATAATTACGTTTTAAAGACAGCACATTATTGCCTCGTAATTTAAAAACAAATGGAGACAGAATTTAACTACTATCGGTTTTTCTCCTGACAAGTGTATCTTTCATTCTATTTAATGTTACACGTTATTTTCCCTCATTTATCAACTATGCTACATATTCTAATTTATTAAAGTTCCACTGACACCCTTTAAAATGCATATTGTTATATATTTTCATATTTAAATCAATAAAGTGAATTGAATGGTAAAAAAACTAAAATAATAAAAAACTTTGAAAAAGAAATACTTGTAAAAACAACAGGTATATTTCCCTTCAAGATGGAGTTACCTCCCCTTCATTATAATTTTGCCCTATAGATGGCGCTCCACGCTGATGACGTAGATTCCGCCATTCGGAAATTTCCCTGTTGAGGTTTATCATAGACCTACATGGATTTATCATATAACTATTCTGACACAAATAACATGGAGCAAGAATTACTGGACAAGGTGATCGAGAATGAATTCGTTGTACAGCCGTACATGTATGAGCCACGGCCTGTTGCAAAACAGCAAGCTTATAGATCAGTCTGAATCTAAAAGTGATAACCGACTTCGACGCTTTGCCTGATTGCAGAGCGAACATACCGACTGGTAATTATATTTTGTAATCGCGTATGATAATTACGTATTGTTTGCTAATCCAATTAAGTATGACAGGGACGTGAGTAACTCGAATTACGTTGTCAGTTCTGTAAAATGAATGTTATACTCAGCAATAGTAGTGATATCAGACATATCAGAAGTAGTATTATTATTTGGACGATGACGATGATTATGAATAAGAGGTTAAAATACATATTCACACATGTATACTTGATACCTAGTATTTTATTCTGTAGTTCATGGTTTCATCTTCAATTACATTACGCTATTCTCTGGAATAATACATGTATTGATTTCGTCATTGCATTTGTTGTCCTTAAAGTTCCACTGACACCCTTTAAAATGCATATTATTATATATTTTCATATTTAAATCAATAAAGAGAATTGAATGGTAAAAAAACTAAAATAAAAAAAAAACTTTGAAAAAGAAATACTTGTAAAAACAACAGGTATATTTCCCTTCAAGATGGAGTTACCTCCCCTTCATGTTAATTTTGCCCTATAGATGGCGCTCCACGCTGATGACGTAGATTCCGCCATGCGGCAATTTCCCTGTTGAGGTTTATCATAGACCCACATGGACTTATCATATAACTATTCTGACACAAATAACATGGAGCAAGAATTACTGGACAATGTGATCGAGAATGAGTTCGTTGTACAGCCGTACATCTTTTACTCACGGCCTGTTGCAAAACAGCAAGCTTATATATCAGTCTAAATCTAAAAGTGATGACCGACTTCGACGCTTTGCCTGATTGCAGAGCGAACATACCGACTGGTAATTATATTTTGTAATCGCGTGTGATAATTACGTATTGTTTGCTAATCCATTTATTAGACGTGAGTAAGTCGAATTACGTTGTCTGTTCTGTAAAATGAAACCGTTAGATGACTGTCTTACCAACCCACCCACCAACGTGACGATGCATCGTACATTTCGTTCTTGTTCATTGCAGGCATATTGTCAAGGTTGATATGTTTATCTATACAGTAGCATTAGTTTAAATAACTGGTAGGCCTAACATGTATGAAAAAGAGTCGAATCACAATCTCTAGATGTTATGTCTGCTGTGACAATCGATTGTTCCCCACCCACTAAAGTCACGACGCATCGCCCTTTTTGTTATTGTTTATTGCCGAAGTATGTCACTGTGTTGTGGAGTTTTTTTGGCATATATTACCTTCATGTTTTTAGATAAAGTGACCTATATGACTAAATGAATTCTGGTCACCGTAATCAAATGCCTGCAAATTGATTTATTTTAATTAAAAATATAGTACTTATTTAAAATATGATTTTGCTTGGTCTACAAAGATTAGTGTTTCTTTCAATTACAGGTGTGGCTGTACCCACGGCAGTGCCATGAAAACACAAAATGACGTTCTGAAATGTTGCAGAGATTATGGGGAAATAGCTTAAAGTGCCAGTCTCATCGCAGAAACTCGTGTGTTTGAAACTGCCTCACACCTGAAGGTCTTGAAGTGGAATTGCAAAATGTTGTTGAAATTTTGAAATGATACTAATATATTCTTACTTGAGAAATAAAACCTTATATTTTACTGTGCTGTATTTTCATTGTTTATTTTTCTCCAATATATAGTATTTATAAGGCCAGCAGTTCTTTAGGATCAACGGATGATGGAACAAAATGCTGTTTCCAAATTTATAGAATGATTGCGTTGTAAAAAGCTAGAATGAGCACCAAAAGTAACTGTCGTAAAAAATAAAATCTACTCCGTATTCAACATATTTTTTTAGATCTCAGCTATAGTTTTTTTAATATGGCTCTATCTTAGATATAGTATGTTCTAAAAAAAAACGAAACGCCCAATATTTTCTGACAAACAGTTCATTAATTACACACTTTACATTTTCAAATCATGTAAGGTTAAAAATAGTTATATACGTATATTTATGTGGTGGAGGCAGACCACCAACTTTTCCTGGGTAGAACCAGTACTCTACACCTCCCGCCATCCGTAAGAATCGATATATACATATATAAGTTAGACATCGTATTGACAGGTTTGCACAGTGTATGTGACGTCACTGAGCTCCCTATTCTATTTATGTAATCGTGTAACCAACATCAAAACACTCCTAAGAATGCTACACGCATCATAGACCTACACAAAACAAGCATCGGAAGTACATCCTGTGATGCGTTATATGACTCTTAGCTGCAGTCATGCGGTACCTTTGATGGGCACTTGGTGGGACTAATCAGTGGTGTGTGACCTTGTTATGCAATAGCTACTGACAGTTATCCGGTGTTTGTTTATTGTGAATAACCATGTTCGTTTCATTGCATCCTCGCCATTTTGTGTTGGATAATTATACATGTCCCAGCGGATCTATTAGGAAACTACTGTACAGTACTGCATTATCCCAACCAACAATAATAATTAATATAATAAATAATACATGTTCTAAACATAAGTGAATCTGAAAGTGGAAATGTTCATTATGGTTTAAATAGTGTAAATTTCACCGGTCACATATATGATCCATAAGCGAGTCAACTCAAAAGCAACGAAGTTAAGACACAGGCATGGGATATTTATCAATTATTGGACGAAATGCATGCATATTGTCTTCCTGCAGTTTTTTGCAGGATACGTTTTGAGATTTGATAAATAGTCGCCGAAATCGGAGCTAAAAATAAACCAAACTGACAAACTTTTACTTTTCGTTCAGGGTTCTTATATATAATCACTTTGAACCATTTGCTCTCGTGGTATTGCATCCAAACGCAACACAGTGAACCATTTTCCAATAGTTATCTAATATAATAATTCAAAAGAAGTTGTCACATAAAAATAATAAATATATGATGTCTTCCCTAAACTACCATGCATGAATACAACAGATTAGGTCAATGGCAGAATCTACGTCATCACGCAAAGTGCGCGCGGAAACTACCGAATTGTTCCGGACTTTCAAGAGACAAATTTGTTTATTTAAATCATCTTTTTCTCCTCTAACTAATATTTGTTGTGGTTGGCAGCTGTTCCTAAGGTTTTTTATTAGTATATCGTATATTTATATAAATGGGGTATATTAACTTGGCTGGAGATCTTTAAATGTTAGTTGACTTACAATATGACAATAATTTAATTACAAAACATTAGGTTGATCTTGTTTATATTTCAGATAAAGAGAAAATGAAAATGTGGATAAGTGCTGTCGTTCTATGCATTGTGCTGACGTCCGTTGTCAGTAGTCACTTGTCAGAGTGTTACGCGAATTGCAGAAGTATTCATTCCGCGTGTTTGATAAGTGTAATAAGGGATCGCCTGGCCTCCGGAGTCAATGCAAAAGTGATTGTCAAGACAGGATGGGCCAGTGCTATCAGATATGTAATCGTCGTTTCCCTAAGAAGTGAATTTAACATCACTAAAACATATAACAGTTCTCTTGAATAGATTTCTGAATATTGGTGTTCCATAACTGTACGTTTTTCTGTACGCGAAATTGTCGAGAGAAGACGTCGAATCAAACCTATTTCGCATCGCTGTAGTACACATACATATATACTCATAAATAAACAGCTTGCTGCAATAACAATGAACAAATATATTAAGGGAATCAACGTATGCAGGAAAGATATAGAAGTCAATCGAAAGTAATTGATAAAGCTATATTTATTCTCCCTTTAAAGCAGTGACGGTACAAACATCGATGTAAATGATGCGTTCATGAAAAAAACACATTTGATGATCATTAACATTAATAATGTGTAACCGTTAATCTTTTTTCCAAAAACACGTTTTTGAATTGTGTTGAAATGAATTATTAATCTTATGAAACCATTTTAATTATGTCAAAATGCAGGCCCCTATACAGTTAAGATAGAGAACGTACCAAATCTATATGTCCTAAAGGTAGGTTTAAAGTCGAACATGATATGTTGCATTCCCAGAATACTGTCAATAAAAACACGCACACAAAACAAACGGATATTGCAAGAGCAAATCAAAGTATGCGACACAACAAATATAAATGGGTTAGGTTAAACATAGTTACATCAATTGGAAAATAAGACATTGCACCTAATATTAATCACTCTCCATGTCTTCCTGGGTAGAACCAGTTCTGATCAATGTGGATTAATTACCTTGCTCAAGGATAAATAACATGGCCTCGGCGAGGATAGAAACCGCGACCTCGGCCTATAGTCCAACGCTATATCACTGGACAACGCACTCAACATGAAAGGGTTGACAATAGGGCTATCGCCTTGGCAAAAAAGGCCGCTAGGAGTTTAGACCAGGTTCTAGGGTGCACCAAACCTAACTCTTACCAACATATTGGCATCCCAATAAAACAGGAGGAGAGTGTAAATGAAGACCCCTTAAGAACTTGTGGCCCAACACTTATGCAAACAAATGTAAATGTTGCAATAAAATATGTTTAAACCAAACCCCGCCAGGCTGTGTTCTCTTAAAATATGCAATAATATGTAATATAACACAAATATTCTCATGTACATATCAAAGCAAGTACTCAATGACCTGACAGAAGCCATAGCAACAAGAGAAAAAAAACATTTACGGTTTGACAAGACGAGATTAAAGACACACATCGAACGTTACTGTCCTTTCAAAACTTTGTTACAAGTTTAATAAAGAGGTTTATGACATTTATATGGTTGAAAGACTGGGATTTCTCAGTGAAAGAATATTCATTATCGCTTAATATTAATAACATACTCCGAACACAAAAATAACTAACTGTAGCTTTGAAATATGACGTCAATAAAGTGTTGCTGACGTCGACGTCATTCATCGATAACGTTCAATAAAGCGAATAATATAGGTTGCAATTATAAACAAAGCGATTTAAAATGTAATAAATAGTTTATTTAACTGCTGTGTTCGGTTATTAGGTAGTCGATGGTAGTCGTGTTTGTTTTTCACTCACTCGCATACGCTCGTTCTTGAAAAAAAAAACACGTCAACCATCTTGTGAAGGATTTCCCTATATAGTGGGGTAGCATAGGTCACATTTTAACAAACATTGTGCTATTTGTGATACAAGCACCAAATTTTGCATATATGTACACTTTAGATATGACCCACCTCAAATTCATTCTATTGCGCATGCATGACTGGGTGTTTACTTCCGGTATGCTTAAATGCTTTATCATACTGAATGACATCAACTAAAAGACTATTTCTAATGAATTAAAGCGCCGAAAACGTTAAGTAATGTGTTCAGAAGTTTATAATTACAACTTATTCATAACTCGTCATTGCGCATGCCTAACATATTTATAACTTCCGGTTTTATTAGATGTCTTTTGTTCCAACATTACACACATGGAAAATTTTCGGGAAAATTTATTTTTTCACTCAAAAGTAGTATACACACACGTATTTGCAAACTATTCATGCATATCTCCTTTATGATTCTGAAACCGGCGAACTTGGGTTCGAGCATCAATGGCGCCGATGGTTTACTTCGATAAGTCCTTAGGCAAGACATTCTGCCTAGTGGTGATGTAAACCGAACACTTGAAGAAATGTAATTGATACAAAATATCGCCATGCTGAATGCTCCTAAATTATACAGTTTCGATACATTTGAATGTATGTGTGTGTTTATACGTGTTTTATAAATGTAATTTGTAGAAAGATTATGGTGTAAAATATGGCTTATTAATCCGTTTTAAGTTATCTCTTCTCTCTCACAGTAGTTTCGAAATAATCGAAGAACGATTCGTGGTAAACCCATTCTGTAGGCAAATCCCTTTAAACAATATTAAACATGCTGCTTCTAAAGCTTTCTCACCTCTCACCGTGATATTTTCAAATGCCGACGTATATAGTTTATATTTTTGCTCATCAGTTAATTTATAATAACCAAAAATAACTCCGCCTATTTATACGTCGTATTTAATTGTCTAATAGTGTAAAAGCGTGTCTTTTGTCTCTTCTATTATTTGTCTTGTTCTAGCTTTGAAACTTTTCGTTTTGACTGATATTAATAAAACATATACAAAGCTTGTGTGTTTCTTTTTCTTTTCATTCTTTACTTTGTTCAAGAATCATGTATAATATCTTCAAATACCTCCGCTGACGTGCACGTCGTACCTCATGATTGTTGCAGAAATGTTTTATTTTCTTACGGAAAAGGGTGTCTTTCGTCGTTTAGACTATTTCTGTGCGATAATTGTCCTTTGTATTTTAAACTTTTAGATGTGGCGTTGGATATAAAGTATGTAAGGCGTTCGCGTGTTTATTTATGGTTTTCGATATCAAATAGGATATATTCAATATAGCAGCCGATCTGCTTTCTTTCATCCCACTGTTTATTTAACATGGCGAAACGTATAAAGTTAAAGGGACACTGTCCGTAACTTTTAGCTTATAAAACACACACTAATTATGTTCGCACACATTACACACCAAACATTACTGAATATTTACTAATTAAAGCAGGATTGTTTGACGGAATTCAATCGCGGTACAAAAAAAAAGAGAAACCATTTCGGGCGTTTGAACACGCAGCCCAAACTAAAATTACACTCGCGGTAATAATAGTGAACGTAAAGTGGTCGACCTAGCTCCCAACTGAGCAAAGCGGGCTATACATATTACGCACTAAATACTATGGTCAAAACCTAATGCGCTAATGGAAGCCACGTGATCGCAGAAAAGGTAAATACGGTGGGTACCACTTTATTTACAAATAATAATTTAAGCTTTTTTTTTTTCAAACTCACGAATGTATTACTAAAGACTTCTTAGTGTCTATGCTCATGTTTTCATGTATATATTTCACTGAATAAAAGTCAGACAATTATTTTGTTATGCTCCATATCTGCTTACTTACGGACAGTGTCCCTTTAATAAACACAGAAACACAAAGACCTCGTTCTGTTGCTAACACAATTACCGATTGGACGATATGTATTATTTGCCAGGAATCTACATCTGAGGCACTTCAATGCCCTAAAAGAATCTAAAAGAACTGATGTTGGTGCTGGATACAAATCATTTGCTGAAAACCTTATGCAATTTATTGATTTGCAAGATCTTCCTGTAAATGTCTCAATTGAAAGACTTGATGATGGCTCGGGCATAGAGACTACCTTGCTCGCAAACAAAGCCTATTGGCATAAAACTTGTAGAAATAAGTTCAGCAACATAAAATTGCAGAGGGCAGTGAAAAGAAAATCTGAATGTAATACAGCAAATGAAGAAATCAGATGTACCCGTTATACTTATAGGGAAAAGTACTAGTAATAGTAAGTTTTGTGATAAACATTTTGGCAATAATGATTATCGCGAAGCAGCAACATTCGAATTGTATAAACGAGGAAGGGGGTGTGCCCATGTTCTCCAAGTTCAGGCATAGTTGGCAAAATTGAGTGCATGTGGCTTGATTGCTTTGGAAGCAAAATATCATACAAAGTGTCTTGCTGCTCTGTACAACCATACGAGATCATTCAAACAAAATACTGCGTCTGAACACAGTGTCAATGATACAATTCATGGAATAGCTCTAGCAGAACTTGTTTCATACATTGAAGAAGCACGCAATGATCAGAATATTGCTCCTGTGTTTAAACTTGTAGATCTGCATATGTATACTTCAAGGATCCTACAGTTAGGTCTTGGTATTGAGTCGAAAGTTCATTCAACAAAACTGATAGATATACTTTTAGCAAACATAATCAGACTATCGGGTGATCCTAAAGGTAGAGATATGGTGTTGACGCTGACATTGGTCACGCTTTTTGGAGTGCATGTGAGCGTGATAACGACAGTGATGCAATGTTGATATCAAAAGTTCAGACGAATTCAACGGTAGTTCCTGCTTCGTTGGTAACTCTAATCCGAATGATTAAAGAAAGCCCAAGCATCAAAAATCAGTCTACTCTTCCATCAAACTCTTCTGCTCTTGCAATTTCATAGCTCATTGAGTTTAATACTATTAAACATAAACGAGATACTGCGAGTCACCTGACTGTTCGACATATAAGAACGCATTAGAAACCCATTTATATTGGACTCCTTCTTCACGCCCATACTAGGAAAAAGAAACTGGTAGACAAACTAGCTCACTTTGGTGTATGCATTTCTTATGATCTAGAGTCCTTCGAATATCTGCAGATATTGCAAATGGAGCATGTAGACAATTTGAAGAAGAACAGTAATCACATTATTTCAGCATCCTGATCCAGAAAACCATGGACTAGACCGAGAAATCGACGTTATCGAGTCTGGCTCAACAAGTAAAAGAGTAAAAGAGTTGATTCTTTGCCTCCAGAATATACTAATGTTAGACCAATTAGTTTGCCAAACGAAGAACCAGATGTCCCACCATAAGATGGAGATCTGATTGGCGATTGTGTTTGTGCAACAACTGCAATTCAAAAAGAATATGAATGGCTAAATGTTGTATTTGATGAATTGAAACAAGAAGATCTTCAAAAGGAAGATTCCATATCTTGGGCAGCTTATCATGCCAACATACAGTCTGAACGTTTAATGTCAGTTTCAGTTAATGATTTGCTTCCACTCTTTATAGATGCTGCACGCTCCTCATATGCAATGACTGTTGTTATGGCTGCAGTTCAGCTTCTTAATCCTGGACAAATCCCGGTTATTACATTTGATCAGCCTAGCTATGCCATTGCAAAGCAGATTCAGTGTGAAATTGGCCTGACCAGTTCGGTGAAAGACTCTTTGTTGTCATGTTAGGAGGATTACACATTGAGATGACAGCGTTTAAGGCTTTAGGAAACTGAGTAGATGACTCAGAATGGCTCGGATGGACTGATGTTTTAGTTCAAGCAGGTGTTTCGACACCTGGTACAGCAGATTCAATTCTTTACGCATCACATGAATCCAGAACAAGACATGCACACCAGATAACTGCTGCTTCAATATTCATTTTACTCGATCGCAGCAGTTAAATAATCTCTATTTAGTTTGTGTGTTGTCTACCCAAGCCTTGAAAGCAGTGCGCTGAGTTATATGCGAGTAAAACGTCGTCCTCAGTAGATTAAACTCCAGTATATGAATTAGTGCTCCCGAGTTCCAAACATACAACATTGACGTAATGAAGACGTCAAACAATGATAACATTAACTAATACAAAGTTGTCATGAGATTCCTGAATTCCTGATTTTAATTTCCAATTACGACACGAAAGCTAGGTCTCTCGGAGGAAGTAAAGAGAGGTATAAAAGTTAATACTGGTCTCTATGATTTATTTACTCTTTCCAAGTAGAAAAGGAGTTCGATTCCGCATGTTCTCTACGAGGCCATTTTATACTAAAATCCATCCTCGATGGATTGGACGATCTGAGCACGACACGCATCACATTCCATCTATTCTTCAATTCTGTAAAAAAACATATGAATAAGTTTACCTATAATAATAAAATAACTAGTGATGCCATGACTAGGCAGAGCATAGCAATATTTTAAACGTTTACAGTCAACTTTATAAACTACTATACACTGAACGACTTTAAAAACGCAACAGGAAAATAAACTAAGATAACTGACATATTTCAATAGAAATTAAATTTTAATTTCATCTATTCTATTTAACCATATCTACACTTGAATTGCTGAAAATTTCATTCAAATAGATCAACATTAAACTTGTTAAATTCAAAATATAACAGTACTACCCCCAAAAGTAAAAGTCACAATATCCACCATTAGCGGCAATGCACCCCTGACATTGGGATATACCGGGTATTAGTTTTGTGACTTTTGCTTTTGGGGGTCGTACTGTTATGCTCTGAATTTAACAAGTTTATTGTTGTCAATTTGAATGAAATTTTCAGCAAATCAACTGTAGATATTGTTAAATAGAATAGATGAAATTAAAATTTAATTTCTATTAAAATATGTCAATTATCTTAGTTTATTTCCCTGTTGCGTTTTTAAAGTCGTTCAGTGTATACTGTTACCCTCTAGATGTTGTAAACATATGATGAGATCACAAAGAGACACTTAATGTTTTGGTTTAAAGAGACACTTACTGTTTTGAATTAAAGGAACATTGAATAATTGTATTTGGACTTAATTCAAAAATTGGATATTAATGAAAAACTGGATTCTGTAAGTGAATATTTTATGTAAATAAATGTGTTAATTATATTTGTGTGTGGCTACTTTTGTTTCCTATCTCGTTACATTTAAAACTTGTAACAATACTAACTTTCATATTGATCTGATAAATAAAGTAGAATAATTGGCAGGAAAAGCTAGTGTTTAACGGACTTAATCTCTACATTTTAAATTTACAGAAAGTAAACACAATGCTTTCGTAAATAACTTGACTAGTTAAGAAATAAAGGGAAATCACTTCAATTGAAATAAAAATAAGCATACTTTAAGTCTTAACTTGTCTTAGCCTTTATTGCTGTATACCTAACTGGAGCATTGGAGTCTGTGTTCTGTAAATGTTCGTTTTAGCTTTTATAAAAGTGAAAGTAATATGAAATTCTCTGATTTATTTCAGACAAACCCCCACTTGTGTTACGGTTCCTAAGATTATGGTTAGCTTTCTCTTTAAAATCTGATGCTAATTTTGTTTAGTCTTATACTGAAATCGTTGTTTGTTTAAGATTAGTGTATTATTATTAAATATTGTTTAAGTGTACTGGTTTACTACATGGCTCTTGTTTCACATTTGTGTTAGTTTTGATATCGTTTCGAATCGAAATTATTAATTGTATGAGTTAATTTTTGTATTTACAAAAGGCGGCAACAACGGCTGTATTATACTTAGCTTCGAAGAAGTACGGTATCAAAAGTATACAAACAGCAGCTGTAATATAATTAGCGGTAGCAACACTCCCATATTTCGCAAACAGAGCATTCACAAATGAATGCTTTTCAACATATACAAAAAGTCATATGCTTACTGGTTCGTAAATATTCGACCCTGGTGACAATTACAAAATGTATTTAAGAACGATATGAATACAAAACAAATATATTAAAGGGACACATGGCAATCTTGAGTTTTATTCAAACACTAAAATTTGCTCCTCAATTTTGTTACCCTTCGTCATTTTGACTTTAAAACTGCTTGCATATAATTAAATAAAAAATTGAGATTTCAATTTTCTTCACTATTTTACCAAATTTTTAAATATACAATTGATGCACTATTATAAAAAGTTAGTAATGTGTAATTATAATTTGCTTTGAACTATTCTAACAATTAATATTAATGATTGAACAAATACAAGTGAAGAGTAAAACTAACGGGACGCCGTGAGTTTTTAAAAGATCAAGATTGCCGTGTGTCCCTTTAAATATCCTCTTGTCACTACTGATACGTAAAATACTGATGTAACACGGATGTGCTAATACGTTTATCCTCCGCATCAAATATACCCATATCCATCCACATCCATGGGGTCAAGGTTAATGTGCTCAGTAGATGTTTTCAACTTAACGTCAACAATATCGTATTCTATAGAATAGCGTACTGCGTGTGCAAAATAGATTGTATCAGTACGTTCCTGTATTATGTTATGTTACATTGACATCGGTAATATTATGCAAATTGCAAATAAAAACGTTTTAAACAAACTTTAAGGTCAAGTAAGTATATTTGGTAAACAACGTTTTGAACCGTTTGGTTTGATGTAAGATAGATCGAGCTTGTAACCATAACTTCGTAAAATTAATATATGCAACTAAAATGTAGGTATGAGAAAAATTACTCAAACGCAATGGCACTGTAGGTCCGCACTTTAGGAGAAAACTAAATACAATTAAAAGGACAACACATAAAGTGGTAAAGACAGGATTACCAACTTGAAACGGTCATTTCTATAGGACCATTTTTCTCATTATAATTCAGTGAAGAATTGATGCAATTTGCTAAAGCGCTGATTGCAAATCGGATTATTAAAAAAACTTTCGTCATAGCATAATGATATATTTACATATTTAACTCGCACGTCGCCCCCACCCCCTTCCCCCACACCACACCCACCACAATTGCCACTGGTTCAGCTGTGATGAAACGGCACCTGTAGCATTATGACAGTGACCAATCTAAAGGTTGTTCAAATGGCGACCCTTTAGCAAACATTATTTTCAAGACTAAATACTCTTCCTGAAAACAGTACAACTAAATTATAGTCTATTCGCAAAAACTAGTTATGCCGTAGAAAATCACTTAAATTGAATAAATATTGCTGGACAATGAAAATATTTTGCGAAACTAAGGAAGGGTCATTCCTAAAAATTTGATACTGGTACAAAAAAAAATGGTAAAACACTTCAGATTATGTAAACTGTGTGTCGCACTTGATGATAAAGAACTATTGTTACTACGCTGCAATAAAACTCGGATAAAAGATCAATTTCACTTCGTTAAAAGTTTCCACTTTGTACCGCAGCTTTGCGACGGATTATAATGTAAAATGAAACAGCTGACAAAGTATTCAGAATTTGATATAACAATCGAACAGGAAAAGTAACATTAAAAGGACGACAGTCAAACACACACAGAAACACAGAAACAAAGAACAACTTTAAAGGTTAATAAAAGGCAAACTAAGACATCTCAAACACAAAGGAGTTGACAATAGGGCTTCCGCCTTGGAACGGCCAGTGACAAAAAAATGCGCGTAGGGATTTAAGCCAGGTTCTAGGGTGCACCAAACCTCACTTTTACCCTACTGACATCCCAACAAACGTGACAGTCTAAATAAAGATATCCCATCCAGGTTATAATATTTAACAAACAAGGCAGCAACAGGCATTATAAGTAAAACACATAAATGATCATGTATATACATGTATAATACAAATAACCAAAGCCTACAAAATCACAAAGTAAGTACTCAATGACTTGGCAGAAGCCATAGCAACAAGTAATATATAAAGTATTGTTTCATTGAGTTGGTTAATTTAAACATCGAGATCGAGATGGGCGTAGCCCATCGAGGTTTTAAAATTAACCAATGAGATGAAACCATACTCTATTTGTTTTGTAACATGTCCATTTAAGCTCCCTGCCATACTCTAACTTCCAATAACTGGTAGTTGTAGCACACCATTTATTCTGACAGGTGTTATTTTCAATTGAACGATTTACACCTGTGCTATTACAAAGAGAATTTTCAGTGACCATGCTACAAGAAAATAAACCGTTAAGGGTACGACAATACAAGATTAAAGACAAACATCAAACGCTCCCGTCATATAAGGATTTAAGTAGACGTCATCGTAAGGTCCACAATCTGTCCGGTCATCGCCCAATCAAAGATAAAAGCTTAGTGGCGAACTGTAAATTGGTCCACCACTAAACATGCAGTGCGTTGCAAAATCTGACAAACTTTTTAACAAGCTTAATGAAGATCAATCTCATTAAAATAAGATCCTTTATCACGCTACGATATTCTACACTTCAAGGATCTGAAAACACTGCATTGGAGGTCACGTCAGATTGATTATCTAATCAGATTTCAGCCTGCAAAATCGCTCGGTATAGACTGATTCACTGCGCATATCGCGTTTCAGTCGAACGCTGTGGAGCAGTCTACGCTCGGTATTGAGAGGGACAATGTCCGTACCGTAACTTTTAGTCTATAAAACACAAAATAATTGCGTTGACAAACATAACACACCAACCATTATAAAACCAAAATTGTTTGACGGAATTCAATAACGGTACAAACAAAAGAAGTACTGTTTCGGATGGTTGAACTCGCAACCCATACTAACATTATACTCGCTTGAATAGTAATAGAAAGTCGCATTAGTCGACCTAACTACCGACTGAAATAAACGGACCAAACGCATTCAGAAAGACATACTATATAGAAAACCTAAAGTCGCAATAGTCACGGTAGAATATATGTTTTGCGGAATGTGCCGAAGTTTTCAAAAAACATAACCGCGCCCATGATTTTTTTTGTACTCTTGATGTTAAACAATAATTTAAGTGCATTTCTTTGAATTTATCGTGAACATCCACAGCAATAACACATTGCGACATTATTATTTTTTCCGGATCAATGTGTTTATGTGGATTTTGGTTTGTTCAGTTCACTAGAACATCATCTGAAGTGCATATGAAACGAGCGATTTCATTGGTTGAATTTAGTTGATCTTCTCATGAATATGGATTAGATGAACGATTGATCTGACGTCACCTCCAAGGCAGTGTTGTCAGATCCTAGAAACGGAGAGTATGTATCAAAGCGTAATTAGGATTTGATTTTAATGAGATTGAATAAAGACTGTATGAAAGCGATTATGACCAAGGGTCTTACGAAGTTTATAAATCATAGGTTGTGATAGTCCTTGTCGCAGAACAGTTCTTAAATTACTTTCATATTTAAAGTTAGATCAGGGTTACGATAATACAATATTGCAAAGGTTTTTCGAAGTTTATGATAACGGTAGCCCTTCTGGAGTATACAAATATTACGAATATTAAAGTCATCAACACGACTACAAGCTCTAGAGAAACGAATAAGTTGAGAAACATAGATCCCGTAAGAAGTAGCTCGGGGAAACATCCCCATCTAAATGGGGATAAATAACAATATCAAAATTAAAATCATCTTTCTTGTCATAGATTTTACTAATTATTTCACCAGTTTCAATAAAGAGATGTAAATCAAGAAAAAAAGCGACAAGTTCTTTAGGATAGATAGTATTAACCACAGTAGAAACGAAATGATTGTCAGTGTTCAAAATGTCATCCAAATACCTAGAGGTGTCATTAAAGGCTTCAATTACATCTGCCTGTGTATCTGATGAAAGACTCAACATAAAATCTCTTTCATAGAAATACAAGAACACATCTGCGACAAAAGGGCACAGTTGGTACCGATAGGGTTACCAACAATTTGTCTGGAAATATTATCTAATAGGAAAATGTGATTCACAAACTTCTTGGCAATTCCACATGGTGTTATTGTCTAAACTGCCTTCTAATTTAGGAAATTATGCAATTCAATCAAAAGAATAGATTTAAAGTTTGCAGATTGTGCAAAATCACTTTTTTCTTCATGTTGGAAAAACACGCTTTTCTTCAATTTTCAAGTAGGCAGGGCTATTGCACTGGCATCCAGTGTCTCGCAATATAACATTTTCTGAATAATCAATGGTTGTGGTTGTCTCTGTTGAATGCTTTTAGCGCTACTGGCCGAAGGAGTAGTATAGAAAATGGCGGTATAAGCACAGTTTCGCCTCGCAGCCCAAAATTTCAAGCATCCAAATGTGTTAACCAAAGCTCTCAACCGAAGCACACCATCGTTAAAAGTTTTTAACAATTTTTAAATTGCTTGAGTAAACCACGCTCGGGAAAAACGATGCAGATACCCCCAGTTTCTATACTACTAACCAATCCAGTTTATCAATTCAATAAAAACAAATTATTATAATCCACCCTCTCCTTTTATATAGCTAAAAACTAGAAAACAATTTTGAAATCATTGCTGTACATATCATATTCTATCTTTACTTATACGCTAATGTATCTTCTCCATTATCTAGTATGTATCTCTTATCATAATATGCTGACAAAATATGTTATTTGTTTCTTAATAACACATTTTTTAATACCCTTACATTTCTTTGTACGTACCAGTCTCATTATGTAATATGCATGGTTAAAGTTTACTTCGTAGTCCAACAAATTCAACATTAGGTATTCCACAAGTTTCATCTTTCATTTTACTAATACTCTTTTTTTTTATTGAAATGAAATTTATTATTCGGATCATAATCACTATTACCAAAACGGTCTTTATCCATATAAAAATCTGCATACACATCTTTTGTTTTAATTTCATAGCATGAAGAATCAGTATCAGTGAACAACAATTTAGCCTTCTTACCATAATTATTTTAATGAAGTTGAAATGGAAATCATACATAAAATATTTTGACACGTCTAAAGTACACATACCAACATAACAAGGGCGATTTATAGTTTGTTTTTCATTTAGTCTGTTTATGGAAATAAATTTTCATTAAACTTTTACAAGAAATAAATGAATGTCTTGCTTCATATTTTAAAACGACCTCCTCATCATGAGTCAATTTGACATTTACTCTCTTTCTTAAATTGTCCATAGTCTTACCAACAACTGAATTATCCATTAATTTAAAGAAACCCTTTTTTAAAAGCATTCTTATCGACTGTTCTTTTAGCAGTGTTAAAGTCTATGTATACTTTTTACCACTCTGATTCATCGAACTGTAGTATTCTATGTATTTTTGTTACCTTTAAGCCAAACTTTTCATACAGTTTCAAGTTTCTGTAATGTGCAACATTTTTCTTTTTATCATTTAGAGTTGTAACAAGCTTATTCATTTTACTAGATCCTAAATTAAACTTTTCCATGAAAGTCTTAAAATAGTCTGACAACCATTCATCTTTTATATTTAATCTCTCAGGATTAAGAGGGTAGTCATTATTAGAGTCATGCAAGTTTTCAGGATATTCAAGATTTCACTCAACAAGATTTTCCTTTTTCAATCTTATTGACCCACTAAAAATTGTCAGTAGGGAGTGATTTGGAAATAGTCCATCGATACAAGTTATTTGCATCGAGGTATATTATGTATTTACCGTCTTTGTCACTGTCATAATTTTTCATATATTTATTATTAGCCTTTGAATATCTATTTGCAATATACCTTATTCCAACCCTTAGTCCTGTTTCTATAAACAAATATAAATCAATATCAGTTATTAAATCAAGCAAAACCCCAGCCATCTGAAATGAGTATGAGAGTAGACCTTTGAAAACGGCCGGACACGACAAGCTAATCCAGGACTATTAAAAGTAGTATCAAGGATCTAATTTGTAAAATTCAAAACAAATCTTTCTAAAGTTTTCAAAAACATCTGCTAGTAACTACACATCAGTTTTAAGATATAGGTCATGATATTCTCCCATGTTTTTAATATTAATTGCTTTCCATGTTTGTTTAGAATGCTCATAATCTGCAACAGAAATATGTTCATCATTTAACATAGAATAAATATTAATTTGGATTATATAAAGCAAATGTTTGTGCAGTGGAAAATAACGATAATAGATTTCAACCTGTGGTAAAATCAGTCGAAAAAATGAAAATGTAATAGTTTATTAAATTATATGCAAGCTTGTTTAAAGTCAAAATGATACTGAATATATAAATCGAAACACTAATTTAAATGACTGAGAAACACAAGATCGCCAGCCCCCGTGTCCATAAAATATAATGAAAAATAGGCATCGGTAAATTGATGTCAAAAGGCAATCGTGAACACTCGGCCAATCCTGTCATTCTTTTAGATCCCGTCTCGTGTATATCACGGCGCTGCGGTATGTTCAAAATCTTGACATTTTGTTCGCCGGAAGGCAACGGCACACAAAATAGTGCACTGTTGCTATGTAAATTATATGGCCGCTAGCCACATGTGTTGATGTATAATTTGCTTTGAGTGTTTGTTTTGGCAGGAATATAAGGCATGGTGATGTAACCAATATGGAAACCAGCGTATTACATTCGAGTAATGCTGCACAATAATGCCAATTCATTTTTTTGAACATCCTATCGTAACTGCGAAAAGAAACGGTTAAATTTAAAAACTATTATAGGCGATTAATGGTTCTGTTTGTTATATATGCTGAGTTTGAAGCAATAACTGAGGACATTTCTTTAGCTCCTTGCAATTTTTTCTCGACAGAAAGAGTACTAAAAATGCATGAGCATTTGTTTTATTATACACTCATTATCTTTTTCATTTTTTATATTTATTAAACCTTTTCTGTGGTGTTGCAGTTCTTTTGGTAATTTCAAATAAGAGCTACCTCGTAAAGATTTATACTTAAACCGATTTACATAATGTGCATTAACTGATTCAGTTGTCCAACCACTTCCTCTTGAAAGCCAACTTCCAATTCCATTTACAATTTCATCAGCTGCTTTATATAGTGCATCTTTAATTCATTTATGTCTGTAATTAATATTGCTTTGGAAGTAAAATAAGCTGTATTGTACGAAGTTATATTGCCTCTGTCTTTATCTCCACATGATATTTTTTAAAAAAAAAATGTTTAAATCAACACTCATTTTAAATATAGATATACAAATCGAACAGGAAAAGCAGCATTCGCGGACGACAGTCAACCACAATCACACACAGAAACAAAGAACAAATTTAAAGATGAATAAAAGGCCATTTAAGACATCACAAACACAAAACCGTGTGTTCGTACTAATTCAGTTTTAAGAAAATTTGAAACCGTTTTGTTTTTGATTTCCAAAGTTGAGCATGTTGATCTGTTTCATCTACGACATCAACTTGAAAAACTTTGCTTTATTGTTTTGTTTTGTTTTCTATTTCTCTAACAACACTCTTTATACAATATTACATAAGATTTGTTTCTTTAAGCATATCCGCTCTTTATCACACTAACTTAAATTTTCAAAATCAGTTATTAAAATTTGTTCATTGCAATCTTTCTAAAAAAAACTTTTTTTGCTCCATTGATAATACTACATATTATTTTATTAAGATAATTGTTTTTTAAACCTATATTTATTTAACTTAAAAATAAAAAACTGTATTATAGAAAAATGAATTGCAAAAGTTGTAGAAAGGTTTTAGCTATTGTGGATCTCCCTCTAGTATGTTTACATTGTTTTGTTTCTTTCTTTATGAAAAGAAACACTGCCAGTATTGTGTTGAAAGTAAGCTTTGTTACAAGAGTATTTATGTATTTATTTATTTATAATTGTAATGGTACATGTGAAGTTCATGATACAGAACGTATCTGTTTTAACTGTGGGACACATAAGGGATATAACCTTATTACAGATTATAATTACAATCGTAAGAAAAGTATTTATCATAGAAAATATCATTTGGAAAAACATTTGATAAAATATAATTTATCTCCTCTGAAAAGTCAAGGATTTGAAGATTTGTTTTACAAAACAGTAACAATTTTAGACAAAATAGAAGTCCGGAAAAGATCAATCAAATTTGAATACATTTTCCAAAAGATATTTATGATATTAAAAATAAATAAGCAAAACGGATTAAAACAAAAGCTACTAGAGAAAAGTACGATACGATTTGGAAAAAGGTTGAAAAAGAGTTTTGATTGGATATCATGCCCATTCTATTTGAATTTCTTTATGTATATTTCCAGAGACTCTGTAAAGTTATAATTGTTTTGAATCTCTAACATTTTATTAAAAGTAATTCTGATTACCTCATCGTCATTTTCTAGTCCTATAGTTATTTAGAAATATGAAAGAAGTTGTTTAAAACTCATATGATGGGTTTTCATCAAAAAAAAGTCTGCTATTCTTGTTTTGTAAAATTTTGTAAAATGTTATTCGTAAAAAAGGATAAAAATATCGGACAGGGAAAGCAGCATTCAAGGACGACAGTCAACCACAAAACACAAAAACAAACACGCAAACAGTCAAACGAAAAGACAAAAGTAATAAAAAATGCAAACGACATCACAAACACAAAAGGGTTGACAATAGGGCTACCGCCTTGGAACGGTCAGTGGCAAAGTAGGCCACTGGGGGTTTAAACCGGTTCTAGGGTGCACCAAACCTCACACTTACCCTACTGTCATCCCATTAAAACAGGACAGTGTAAATAAAGAAATCCCCGCCATGATCTAATCTCTAACCAACAAGGCAGCATCAATAGGCAATATAAGTAAAACACAAATATGCTCGTGTAAATATAATACAAAAAAACAATAGCTTAGAAAGCCACAATGAAGGTACTCAATTCTTTCCAAATATAAAAGTAATTTAAGAACTTTTCTGCGACAATGACTATCACAACCTGACTTCTATTATGGTGACGTGATTAACAAACTTCGTAAGATCCTTGGTCATGATCACTTTCATACTATCTTTGTTAAACTTGTTAAAAGGTTTATCAAAAGAGGTTATGACCCTATCATTTTGCAACGCAATGTATGCTTGGTGGTGGACCCATTTACAGTTCGCCACTATGCTTTCCTCTGTAATTGTGCGATGACCGGACAGGCTGTGGACTCTATGATGACGTCTACCTAAAGCCCAAAAGGACGGTGACGTTTGATGTTTGTCTGCAATCTTGTCTTGTCGTGCCCTTAATGGTTTGTTCTGTTATTGCGCTTGCTTCTGCCAAGTCATTGAGTACCTTCTTTATGGCTTTCTATGCTATTATTTTTTTGTATTTATATATATACGAGCATCTTTGTGTTTCACTTATATTGCCTATTAATGCTGTCTTGTTGGTTAGAAAATAGTTCATGGCGGGGATTTCTTTATTTACACTGTCCCGTTTTACTGGGGTGACATTAGGGTAAGTGGGAGGTTTGGTGCACCCTAGAAGCTGGTTTAAACCCCTTTTTGCCACTGACCGTTCCAAGGCGGTAGTCCTATTGTCAACCCTTTTGTGTTTGTGATGTCTTATTTGGCCTTTTATTCATCTTGAAGGTTGTTCTTTGTTTCTCTGTTTGTTTGTGGTTGACTGTCGTCATTGAATGATACTTTTCCTTTTTCTAATTTTACTCACTAAACAGCAGCTACTGGAGGAACTGCACCAACTACAGCCACGAAGAACTAATGCTAGAACATCACCACAACCAATTATTCCACTTGTAATCTATAACGTTGTGCTTATAATACCACACAATTTATAACTACGCCTGTATGCAGCCACAAGTCGTGTCAAGTGATCAATTAGTTCTTCTTCGTTTCATGTATAATCATCGTTAGATAACATATTTAGAAATACGTTTATTTATTACCTGTGGACTATTATTTCCTGATTCGATACTTCCACATACTAAATCCATATCATTAACCAAATCATCAGGACTGTTGTAGTATTCAACATCAACACAACCTCCTAAAATCTTCAAAAACTTTGAAGAAACATATGAATTGGCAAACCAGATAATTCTGTCAGTTTCTTTCATAGATTTTGAGACAGTTTTGAATAAGTTTTGTTATTATTGTAACGCTTTGTTATCAAATCAATAAAATCACTGTCTACTTTCAGATTTAATACAACTGTTTCTCCTTGTCTTGCAATTAGTTTGTGATGACCAGTAAGTTTAGGCAAATCAATGTGTAACATACACTAATGACCATCTTTGCTAACTTTATAAGAATTCTTTTTTGTTGTAATCCTTTCCCCGAAAAAACAGGAACATGCTTATGCATACCTGGAAGTATATCTCTATAATGTATTAATTCGTCTGACTTTCTTTTTAAAGACTTTCTTTCTTGTTCGAGGGTTTCCTTTGTGTTGTATATTTATCATTGTTTATCCGTTTGGTTAGACCAGTTTTTTACAAATCACTACTAGCTCCTTTTTCTATTCTTTTTTGAATAATTGTATTTTCAACATCTTTAACAAGTTGACTTGACTTTTGCATTTTACCTTCTAAATCTTTCCATTTTAACATGTATAATACAGGTTAGATAAAATAAGATAACTTAAGATAACTTAAGATAACTAGATAACTTAAGATAACTTAAGATAACTTAGGTTAACTAATTCTTATATTTACTTTTGGTTTAATCATAATTAATCTGCTATATATTATATGGAAACTATGATTTCAAGCATATACATAACTTTATGCCGGACTTATGTCTTAGAATGTTAATCTGTGGTAATTCAGGATCTGGTAAATCACAAACATTAGTTCACATGTTCTTAAAACCTTTAGTTTACTATGACAAGATTTACTTGTTTGCTAAACATTTAGAGCAGGCTAAATATAAGTTTTATCAGAATGTTTAGAAAAAATAGCAAAAATAAATAAAATCCTACTATAAGATTTATTATAATGTTCAAATGATGAAGTTACATGTATCCCTGTAAATGCCTTAGACTTTGATGATAGTCATTTTCGATGATTATCTTTCTGAACGTAATCAAAATGATATTATTAATTATTTTATCCAAGGCAGACATAAAAAACTGCTGTGTAATTTATTTAACACAATCCTATTACAAAACTCCTAAAGACATCCGATTAAATTGTTCTCTTTATATTTTCTTCGCAACTCCAGTTAATCGTGAGCTGGGTATGCATTCTAGAAAACAAGGCCTAAGTACAGATCAGTATAAAAAAAAAGCAACTGACGAACGTACCGAACGAACGACTTTCTGTATTTGGATCGTCCGAGAAAGTTGGAGAAGCGTAACTTTACATGTGAAAATTAATATAATATATATATTATTGTGGGACTTTTTAGTGACCATGGCGAGGAATTTAGTACTGGTAGTGTTAATATTACACATTTTGGTATTTTGCTATCTGAATATGTAAAACAGAACACCTGGTTAATTATCTTCACAAGGGTAAAAATCAGAAAACTATATTTTAAAAAGTAATCTTAACATGGATAATAATAGAAATACCAACTGAGGCAGATGATGTAGCAACAAAGTCATATACTTTAAGACGAATAAAGAAGATTGTAGGCGATTTTAATATTGATTAAAATCCAGAAATGATTAAAGATTTAACAACAGATGTTGATGACAAAATGATAAGTCCAGTACAAAAACAGTTACAAACAAACCGTGAGAAAATGATTGAAATTCAAAACGGTTTAAAAGATGAAATACAACATTTGGGTGATGCTTTAAAAGAGTTAGAAAAGAAACAGGATGAATTGGAAAATGATGAAAACTATAAAAGATTAAGTAAACAAACAAAAAGAGTTGTTTCACGTTTAAATAAAAGGATCGCAACAATTAATCAAAACATGGTTTACAATAATGAATTAAAGACTGCTATAAATGACATTTCGAGGCAAATGAGAGCTGGTACATGTATTAAGCATTTTTAAGCATTTTTATCCGATAATAGAAAATGAAATATGAAATGATCAATACTCATTGTATAATATTAATGAGGATTTTAATAACAAAACGGTAAGGTATTTTAAAGGAAAAGATTGGAAAGATATTATTTTACAAAATGGAAATTTATGTTATGCTATAATTACATAAAAGAAACATTAGATATAAACGGTGATTTAGCTGCTGACTCGCCTGTTCAGATAAAAATTAAACTTGATTTATCAAGTTTCAAATGTTTAGTTACTATTCATAATAAGTTTATACTTGATTTAAGGAGGTCAAACTTTTACACATTAATTGGCTTTGACAAAGATGAAGTTCTGAGAGAAACTAAATTGGAACATGAACACCAAACATAACACATTATATTGATACCTTATATATTCATTGTGATTTCAAAAGTAATTCTATTGTTGATGGATCATATTGGGATGTTATTTATGAAATAAGTACAGATGACTTCACATGGTCATATCCTTTTAAAGATGAACCGATAAGAGTTGGGTACTGTAAAGTAAACAAAACAATCATTAACAGTATTACTATTTATATAACCGATTTCTCTTATAAAATTAGTAATTTTAATGGAATTCATACATCATTCCGATTGGTTTTAAAATAATTAATATAATATAAGTTATATATGGCACGATTAAAAATATTTATGACACTAGTACGGGAACTTATACTCAAGTAGATAGATTAACAGGAGCTGTTATATTTGATATAGTTTCAAAGTTTGGCTCACAAATATTTAGTGTGTCTGTAAAAACAGCAGGTAAAAAAGCATTAGAAACTGCTGGAAAATCATAAAGAGTGGTTCTAAAAAAAACTTGGAGATTAAGTAGGAAAAATGGCTGTTGATAAATAAGTTTCAGTTGTAAAAGAATCTACAAAAACTGATAGTAAAATTAAGTTGTAGCTGAAACTGAAGAAGATCTAAATGCAAAAAAATATTGATTATTATTGGTTTAGAAATTACTAAAGCTTTCCAAAAAATCAGAAGCACATGAAGACAGTGTAAATTTCTTTGGGTTGATCAAGGTGTAGAATTTTACAATCAAACATGAAAGCAATTTCTTGATAATAATAATATTAAAATTTATCATACGTTTAATTATGAAAAAGGTGTAGTAATTGAACGGTTTAACCGAACATTAAAAGAAAACAATGTGTACTGCAAACAACACAAATAAATATTTAGACGTGTTACAAAAAATGATTGGTAAGTATAATAACACAAATCATTGTAGCATTAAAATAACACCGACTGAAACAAGTGATGAGAATAATAAAGGCGAAGTGTATTTCAACTTGTATGGAAAGATAAAATTAAATAAATCTACGGTATCTGGATGACATATTGAGCATTGACAACCCTTTCTTTCCAACTATGGTTAATAATATTTATCCTAAAAAACTTCAGCTTAACAAAGCTAATATATCGGAGAAATAACGCATCTTTTCTTGATTTAGATCTCTCGATTGAAAATGGTGAAACAAAATCTATGACAAGAGAGATGATTTTTATTTTGACATTGTTAATTATCCCCACTTGGATAGGGATGTTCCCCGAGCAACTTCTTATGGGATATATGTGTCACAACTTATTCGTTTTTCAAGAGCTTGTACTCGAGTTGAGGACTTTAATATTCGTAACCTTTGTAAACTAAAAAGCTACTCAATCAGGGTTACCGTTACCATAAACTTCGTAAAATCTTTGCAACATTTTATTATCGTAACCCTGATCTTCTTTCCAAATATAAAAGTAATTTAAGGACTCTTCTGCGACAAGGATAATCACAACCTGATTTCTATGGGATGTGATTTATAAACTTCGTAATATTCTTGGTCACTTTCATACTATCTTTGTTAAACTTTTACAGTTCGCCTCTATGCTTTCCTCTTTAATTGTACGATGACCGGACAGGCTGTGGACCCCATGATGACGCCCACCTAAAGCCCAATGGGACGGTGGCGTTTGATGTTTGTCTATGATCTTTCTTGTCGTACCCTTAATGGTTTATTCTGTTGTTGCTCTGGCTTCTGCCAATTCATTGAGTACCTTCATTGTGGCTTTCTAGGCTATTGTTGTTTTGTATTATATTTACACGAGCATATTTGTGTTTACTTATATTGCCTATTGATGCTGCCATGTTGGTTAGAGATTAGATCATGGCGGGGATTTCTTTATTTACACTGTCCTGTTTTAATAGGATGACAGTAGGGTAAGTGTGAGGTTTGGTGCACCCTAGAACCGGTTTAAACCCCCAGTGGCCTTTGTTGCCACTGACCGTTCCAAGGCGGTAGCCCTATTGTCAACCCTTTTGTGTTTGTGATGTCGTTTGCATTTATTATTACTTTTGCCTTCTTGTTTTCTGTTTGCATGTTTGTTTTGTTTTTTTGTGGTTGTCTGTCGTCCTTGAATGTTGCTTTCCCTGTCCGATATTTGTATCTTTCTTTACCTAAGTTTTAGATAGGAGAAAAGGTTAGAATCAGTAAATATTAAATTAACTTTTGAGAAAGGGTATACACCAAATTGGACGGAAGAAATATTTGTTATTGATGAAATTCAATATACAAATCCTATAACATACAAAATAAAAGATTTAAACAATCAAAACATTGACGGAAGCTTTTACGAATTAGAAATGATAAAAGCTGATCAAGAAGTATTTAGAATTGAAAAAGGGTTATAATGATGATTTTAATAGTTAGGTACAGTTAAAGGATATTCAACATATTAAATAAAGGCTTAAAATAAATAATATATAGTATTAATAAATGGAGCAAGAAAGAATAGAAAATATTTGCGAAAAACCTAACAATTTAAAAGATAAATATAGAAAACAAAATAATGGAAGGCAAGAAGGGCAAAGTAGATTATGAGGTAGTTCGTGCTGATTTTATGGACACCAAAAAAAGCCAAGTCAATAAGCGAAAAAGATTGCTGACTGAATTGGATTATTATCAACAAAAGCTGAATATAAACAGACCTACCTGAACTAAAATAAAAGATAGCAAAATGTAGGAAAATAAAATATTCCCTGGTAGAATATGATACATGTAAGTGTAACGATTAATACTACTATCCGGTTCCGTCTGACATCGCTTGATGATTTCAAACGTGTTTAGTTATTTATAAAAACGGGACGGTGGATTATAATATTATTTTGATGAATTGATAAACCCGATTAGCAAGTAGTATAGATAATGTAGAGATAATAGCAGTATCTGCATAGTTTTTCCCGAGCGGGGTTTACTCAAGCAATTTAAAATGTATTAAACGATTTTAACGATGATGTGCTTCGGTTGAGAGATGTGGTTAACACATTTCGATGCTTGAATTTTTAGGCCTGCGAGGGTAAACTGTGCTTATATCATCATTATCTATACTACTCGAAGGCCAGCAGATCTTATGGGATGCTGAGTTGTCCGTCGTCCGTCGTCGTCCGTCGTTAAGACGATAGAGCCTTCATTCAATCTTAACCAAACTTTACTGGATTGTTAATATCAATGAAAGCTCCGACGAGTTTGATAACCAGATAGATCGAACCAGTAACACCGGAGTTATGGCATTTTTTCAATAGTTGGTAATGTACACTGGAAACCCCAGGGGTCGTTGGTTCAAATCTCACTGGAAGTTGTCGTTTATTTCATAAGAATGTTGGTTCATGGGTTCAAGTTTTTTTTTCAAGTTTTTTTTCTCATAAGAAACATTGTTTCTTTATTCTTTAATTTGGAGCTTAGAGGATCTTGTTGGATATAAAAGTTTAATATGTTTTATATTTTTATTATCAGCTTATTGTCCTCTACCAAGTGTGTTCAAATGGTGACCCTGTGGTCAAATTTGGCCCCGCCCCAATCACTGATATAGGGAAAACCTTTAAATTTTTCTTCTCTCAAACTACAAGAGTCAAACTTTTACTATTTTGTATTTACACTCAGCTTATGGTCATCTACCAAGTTTGTTCAAATGGTCAAATTTGGCCCCACCCTAGAGGTCACATAGTTTACATAGAGTTACAAAGGGAAAAACTTAAAAAAAGTCTTCTTCTCTGAAACTGCAAGAGCCAGAGGTTGAATATTTTGTATTTACCATCAGCTTATAGTCCTCTATCAAGTTTGTTCAAATGGAGACACTGGAGTCAAATTTGGCCCTGTCCCCGTGGTCACATGTTTTACATAGACTTATATATGGACAAACTTTAAAAATCTTGTCTTGTCTGAAATTACTGGAGCCAACGGTTTAATATTTTGTTATTACACTCAGCTTACCGTGTTTTACCAAGTTTGTTCAAATGGTGACCCTGGGGTCAAATTTGGCCCCGCCCCTGGGTCACATGTCAAACTTGGTTTGAGTGTTTATATTAATGAAAGTTTCATTTGTTTTGAAGCTAGCCAAACTTGAGCCAAATAATCCCTCCCCCTATATCTTGGTAATTGAAGACTCTTTATAAAAACACTAGTTTGATACTGCCATATCTAACACAATCCTTGAATCCCCACCCCACCCTACCCCACCAAGGACATCATATAGCCAGTAGACCGATACATGCCCTATTTGGCCTCTTGTCCATTATTATTATTATTATTGTTATTATCATTATCGGTACTTAAGCGATGAGAATTTAATGTTAATAAAAGTCGATAATGTTAATATAAGAATTGATTCGCATTTTTTCGGCATATCGGCGGTTTTAAACGCTGGTAGTGAATGACAAATTTACCATAATGTGCAAATAATTATAATGCGAATCAATTCTTACTATTGAACTGAGCATTATACAGATAGCGTAAAGGGCCAAATGGTTTCTGTATTTGTAATTGAAGCCTTTAATGACACCTCTCGCAGAAATATATGACCGATGATAATAATAATAACACTTTCCTTTCTTAATACTATCCATCTTTAAAAACTTTAACTCACCAAAGATAATATTTCTGATACTGTTGTTCTTTTCTCGATTTGCATCGCTCTATTGAAAATGGAGAAATAAATAGATAAATCTATGACAAGAGGGGTGATTTCAATTTTGATACTGTGAGACAAGAAACTTCAAAAGCTTCACAATCAGGGCTACCACGTTACCAAAAACTTCGAAAAACATTTGCAAAACTGTATTATCGAAATTCTGATCTTCTTTTAAAAAAAAGGAATTTATGAACTCTTAAATGGTCTATCACAGATTGACCTTATGGTGGCGTGATTTACAAACATCGTAAGATCCTTGGTCTTAATCGCGTTCATACACGATTTATTATCAAAAGATGTTATGACCCTAATATTTTTCAACGCACTGCATGTTTAATGAATGCTCCAGTGACAGTTCGCCACTATGCTTTCCTCTTTGATTGTGCGATGACCGGACAGATTGTGGACCCTATGATGACGTCTGTCTAAATCTTGAAAGGACGGTAGAGTTTGATTTTTGTCTTAAATCTTCTTTTGTATATATAATACCTTTCCTTAATGGTCTATTTTCTTGTTGCTCTGGCATTGAATACGTGCTTTGTGGCTTTATATGCTTTTTTTTTATTTATATTCGCATTTATATATTATACGTGTATCTGTATTTATTGTATTGCCTCAAATAATACACATTCTTGTCAAAGACAGACGCAATATAAAATTGTTTTGCAGACGCAATATAAAATTGTTTTACAGACGCAATATAAAATTGTTTTGACGTGCATATATTTTCTCACTACCACCTATATCTAATGATTTTTGTGTATGACCATTGTAGCTGCTATATATAATGTCTTGCCACAACCTATCCCGAGTCAACTATGAACTTCTCCAAAACTGAGGATTCAGTGTGCCGCGTTCACAATTTAGTTATATTGCTGTTCAGCAATGATTAATCGAAAGTATGCAACGTACCGGTACTACTGTTTGTGAATAACATGTCATGGTAGAACAAAGCTGGTAGCGATCACTTTCCAAATGGCAAATATAACATCAGAAATTACGTCTGTTCACATGGAACTGTATCCATCCCAGACAACGGACAAAGAGAAAGACACGAGGAGAGCCCCTTTAAAGTCCATCTCTTTTTGGCAGATCGCTTTGAAACAAGTTGTTGTCAATGTTCTCGACCACAGTTCGTTATTTCGCCGTCGAATACGGAACAAGGAACTGGTTCCTCCTGTCTAATTCGTTATCGGAGCTTATCATTGTTCTGTGTGAATATGTTCATTTTGAATCACTTGTTTTGCTCGCCAGATAATGTAAATAAAGATGTCTTGATGTTTTTTGTGAATGGGTAAAGAAAATGTGTTCATAATACTCCAGCTCCTTATTGGGAGTTTTGACATCGTTCAGTGGCGACATGCTCCTTTAAAGTTGATAATCCTAAAAAATGGTTTTACGAGTATTGTGTGAATCGGGAAAAACAGTTTTTTTCGTGAAACTCCAGTTCATTATTGGGAGTCTTGACATCATTCTGTGGCTACATGTCCCTTTAAAGTTGAGATTGTTTTATCATCCTTAAGAAATGGATTCTCGATGTTTCTTGGTAGAAAAGCATTGCGGCGTGAGTAATGAAAGAAATCACATTACGCTAATTTGGAGCTTAAATTAAATAAATAAGTTCGAAGAAAACATGTCCATTTTAAAGTCCATCCTTTTCTTTAGCAGATTTGTTTTTAATGTTTTTTGACTACTTAACCATCTCGTGTACGGAATGAAGCAAACACTACAATAAATACTTACGTTCCTTATTCGCCGTCGAATACGGAACAAGGAATCGGTTCCTCGCTCCTTATGTTATTTGGAATTGATCACAATTCTATGTTAAGATGTTTATTATAAATTACTTTTTTCGCTCGCCAGATAATCGAAATAAATAATTATTTTCACACACCGTTTGTAATTCTGAAAATGAAATTTGGCATGCAGTTGGGGCTATATACGTTTAGTGTTTTATATTCGTGTCGGGTGTTTTTCGTGGTTAGATCAGTGGGGTGAGGGGGTATATCTGGGCACGAAGTGCCTTAAAGTATATACTAGTCTTTTATACTGAATAGGAAATTTCGATTAAGGAATAAGGAACAAGGAACCAAGTTCCATAGAGAGCTGTTGTATGAATGAATGAAGAAATTCGTCCCATAAAAGTAATTCTTCTGATTAATTAAGACCAGTATGTCTACAAACTTTTCTAAAATCAAATGGTTTGTTCCCCACTGTGGTTTGTTGCTTCGTTATATTCATCACTTTGGATATAATTTGAGGTATCAAAAGGAGCCGAGCTGGATCCCCACTTTGTTGAAAAATGTAATAGGAGAGTAAGTAAGTTAATAATCAATTATTTCTATTATATATCCGCAAGTACGACATACTTTATGATGGATTAAATGCTTTACGTGTCGAGTACATCTACCTGATTGACCTGTTAGACACTATTTAAAAAGATTACTTCGTCACCGACGTTCTTTCTGGTTACCAGATTATAAATAAACGTAATTTTCATGCTGCCCGTCCGTTTCAACCGCTTAGCATTCGTGTATTTTCATTTGGAAAAGATAGTTATACGGATAAAGATAATAGCACTATTTTTAATCACGTTCAACTATGCATTAAAGATACTAAACGATAACGAATAGAAATTATATACACTATTATGACACCCGCTCGGGGCAGCTCGACCCTACAACCACAGCATCATTCATTCATTCGTGTTTAATCTTTCCTGGACATTTATTCTATTAACTCTCCTTTTTTCTTCTTTTGTTCACCGAAAAATGTATTTGAATATTTTATGTTAATTAAAATGCCATCTTGTTAACTGTTAATTACACTACTGTTGGGAAGGGCCCTTATACTGTTGGAAGAACGTGTGGCCATCCCTTTTGCTTGTATATAGAAGAAAAGCAATAAAATATGTAAACGTATTTTGAAAAAACTATTACAAAAAAATATGTTTACGTAAACATGGTAAAGTAAACGTATTTTGAAAAACAATTTACAAAAAAAAAAAAAAGTGTTTTTTGTTGTTTTTTAAACGGATGAAGGAGTTGTGTCACTGGCATCGATTACATATCGCGCAGTAAACAACTTGTTTTGTTGAACAAATTATAAAACATGTGTGCAGGTTTTGTACTTTTAAATGTTATATTATAGTAGTACTATGCATGTTTTCCGCTGTTATCGTGGTTATTGCATTACATTTCTTTATAATTATGACATTGAGCGAAAGATAAACAATACTTTTAAATTAGACATTATTTTCCTCAAAGAATCGTGAATTTTGTTTATGTAACTGTTTTACCTTCGTCTCGATAAGGATAAAAATATACGAATCTGATGCGAAGTTATTCCCTTGAAATGTCATAAAGGGTCTTTTAGACTGTTTATAAGATAACGTTAGTCAATGGTTTCTGATTTTCAAAAAAAAATTGATTTGGAAGTTTGTTTCAATAAGATATCGGGTGAGTTCTAAAATGAGCAACCTTGATTCGTTCCTTTCAGAAATATTGCCCCTGATAATTGAACAAATAAGCAAAAGTAAACTCCTTTAGTAAATGGCTTCCAGACAGTGGAGCGCTGTGGTCTAGTGGTACAACGTTGGACCCATGATCGAAAAGTCGTGGGTTCGATCCCCGCCCTTGCCATGTGCATTGTGTCCCTGAGCAAGACACTTTATCTGCATTTGCTTAGTACTGGTTCTACCCAGGAAGACTTCGAGAGTGATTCAAATAAGTTCATAGAGCTTTCGTTACAATCGATGTAAAATAAATAAGTTTAAACGAAATGGCTTCCAATTTTCAGTAATCTTGATATGAAGGAGTATTTCAATCAAATCTGGGAACTGTTCAACGACGAGCAAAATAAATATAAGCGTTAATGTTGAAAAAAATAATCTGTTTGTGTATCGATAACTTACATGTAATTGAACAGTTGCCGATTTTCACCTAATGTGATTTGAATGTTTGTTAGACAAGTCCCACATACGACGCATTTTAGGTTCGTATACAAATACGGCCCATAAAAGAAAAGGATTTTAGGGTAATAGTGAACTTCAGTAATCAGTATAGTATAGGAAGTGTACCTTTAACTATATTGTAGAAAGTGTACCTTTAACATTATGGAAGGAAGTATACCTTTAACTGTATTATGGAAGTATACCTTTAACAGTGACCAATATATTGATATGTATATTGACGTGATTGTAGTAGGGGCTTGTAGGGACCCGTAGTTTAAAAAAACACTATATTTATATACATATAGAGAAAGAAATACATAAAGAGAAACTTATAAAATATGCTCTTGGAAAAATGACATTAACGCATTTTAACTATTACCCAATCGAGATCTCGTACAGTATCAGAGTACTGCCGAAGGGTAATTAAGAAAGAGGATTACGATAATTTAATCATGATATATCGGCTGTAGTATGGTCAGAAGAATTTCTCACCTTAAGCGTGAACTAATTGACCACACTGAGCGCGTCAATTGATTCGCGTGGAAACAGTTATCAAAAGGAAGACGGTAGATACACAGATGGAACCAATTAAGGACCAACACACTACACAGTGTAGAAACACCAGCAGCGAGATAGGTCGGCAGTCGCTGTCCCTACATCGACTGAGTCACACGCATGTTTTCAGCTCTGAAAACATTGTATATTTCACTTCTGTTAGCAATCTATATACAGTACAGATTTACACACTTCTGGAGATACTCCAGAATTTGTCTCGGTACCAACCCGACGTGTAAACTACATAGCTATATACAGTACATATTTACACACTACTGGAGATACTCCAGCATTTGTCTCGGTACCAACCTGACGTGTAAACTGCATATTCCTCGGAATATATGACACATTCGTGTCTTATTTTGCTGATATATCGTTTATGAGTACATATTTACTCACATTTGGAGATGTTGTCTCGGTACCAACCCGACGAGTAAATTATAAATAGCGTTTTCTTCGGAATACATGCTACCTATAAGACACATTTCGACGGTACCAACCCAGTCGTGTCTGAACATCTTGCTGCATGTTCATTGAAAGACAATACATTCGGTACCAACCCGATTTGTCTTACAGTACTATTGTACTTTAAAATATCATTTCTCAATAAAAACCACACATATATAAAGTATTGAATCTGTGTTACAAACTAACTCAGACAGATTGAATACACTATATATAATTAATTGGTTAATCACAGTGTACCGTTATAAATCTCATTACATCAGTAAATGAGAGAATTTATATATTAAATAGAAATCGTTTAGGATTGCATGTTACAACTGAAGAAGGTCTCAAGACCGAAAGCGCTCTTGCAGTTCGGATTATTGTCTAACCGAGTGGAATCAGAGACGATTTCTGTGCTTGGGCTATTAACACACGTGACACATATATAGTGTGTCTATAACATACGTGTTACATAGAAAAGGTGTGTATACATAATAAACACATACAAACATTAAGAAATATGTTAAACTAATTGACGGGTTACTTAACACAAAAGCAATCATACATGGTTATATAATAACTATACTATAATGTCAATAATTGTACAGGGTAGTAAGTAACCTTAATCAACTGTTGTTGGTGATAGAAGCAATCACAAACACATTGTACCACCTTTGTGTACAATATGAATAAGAACAACAACAAACTCAAAACCCTGGGGGTGAGAAAATCCCCCGTGCGTAGTGTGCTAACTGGGCAGGCCGCTACCACGAGGCAATCTGGAATCTCGTCTGTGGTCAGACACTCGTACCCCTCCCCCCCCCCCCCCCCCCCCCCCACCTATACAAATGGTAATATGTTTCTTACTTTTGCCAAGCTTGATTTATTTGATTTAATAAGATAATTTCCTGAAGCATAATTATTCAGTTTTTCATTTTCAAGTTTTAAAGGTCAGGGCCAATGGTCAAGATAATGCAATGTGTTCGTTTTGTTCATAACTCCTGAACTGCTTGCATTATTAGGAAGTAAATTGAGTTAAGTCATGACATGTTTATGGCCAGTCTATTTTGTTGTCTATTCTATTGTCATAATATTTTAATCTAGATGTAAGCCAGTATAGCGTCCTATGCCCTTAAGGGCCTCTTGTTATGCATTTGCTTGACTTTAAATTAACGGAAGAAATGTAATGATGTTAAATTGAATCTTTCGGCTGTTAATTTGGAAATTTTTATACTGATGTGAAACGAGTGACATTACTTCCATAGCGCTTCCGTGGCCAGGATGGTAAAGGCATTGCGTTTAAAAAATGAGAAAAATGGTTCTATAGTAATCACAGCACCAAAACGCAATGGCACCATATGTCCGCACTCGCCTCTCACACCTCTGTGGGTTTGAATCCCATTGGGAGCTCGACGTGTAAGTGGAAAAAGTGTCGATTATTACGGATGATGAGAGGTGATTGGGCTGCCAGACCACAAAATAAAATCAACCGTCATGCATAGCCTTAAATATAGCCTTAAATGTTTGCCTCAAGTAGACCGTACACAATTGGTTTCATAATAATTCATCAGAGCAGATTTCACGAATGGTTGTCAATTAGATGCATAAGTAAGCACTATACACAATCACTCGCTCATAGTCCAAACATAATGCTGAGTCAACGATGGATTCTCCTCGTGGCCCTAATGGTGCAGGACTCTAATACTAAGAAATATTTATACACACACACTGCATCGTGGAGGACCATACATTTTGCCTTGTTGACCTTTCTAAAAAGTACTGAGGTTGCTTGATAAACCTTCACAGTTCACGTCAGACTGTCATTTTAGTTACCCCCTTTATATAATATTGAGCATTTTCTGAAATAAAACAATGCCTCCAAAATAAAACATCTTAATACATTAATCTTACAAAATCTAGTTGTTTCTACTTTCCAAATTTAAATAAATCTCATGAAACAGACTCCAACAAGAACCTGACTTTTTGGGGCTTTTGGAGCTTTTGGGTTTCCCCTGGATACATTATTATTTGTATATGTTTGTATATAACTTGGTACTATGAAAGGTACTATGAAAGGTGAATAAAATACAATTGTACCATAACTCTAATAGTTTTCCTTTGTTCTTGCTTATGATACAGTAGTTGTAAAGTTTACACACAACCAACCTGTCAATCAAAATGTCAATTACCGGCATTGAATGGCTATGGTACAAAAAGTTACAGCACATTTTTCTCGTATGCGATTTATACTGCAATCTCGGGCCTGCGACCCTCGAGAAGCAGTAAAAATCGCATATACTCGAAAAATTATGCTATAAATATTACTTGTATTATTTCAAACTTTGACGTCTGCCCAGGGGTTGGTGAATGGTTGAGGGAAGGGATATTGTCTCACGTGAGATTAGCTTATTAGTATCATCGCGTTGTTTAATATCAGTGTTAATTTCTTTGTAACTTTTCTGATGATTAAATATGAAAAATCAAAAACATTTATATTCGTGTCATATTTGTCATCTCCGCTTGTTTTGCTTTGATAATTATATATATAATTGTACATATATATTTAACATATTTTAAAGTTGCATTAAATTTGTGTAAATGCAGCCACTGACATTGATTCTTTCCTGGTTTAGTCCCAACCACTTATGGTCATTCTGTGGCAATTATTTGTGTGTGTGTGCGTAAGTGTGCGAGTGCGTGCGTGTGTCGCGAGAAACGGAGTAAACTCGCTTTTAACAACAGTTTAGTCATATCACGATGAATTGAGTTCTTAGTATGCTCAAGTTTATAGTGCTGCCATACTGGAATACCATGCCATAGACACTTGACATGATACCCAACCCAGACACATTATACCGACACAGAGATGACCGTCCTAGAACTACCCTGTATATGCTGACATCGTTATGAAGTATTTGGGGTATATTTAGAGAATGAGTCCGCATACAATTTCAACTACGTTGTATTATCGTATGTAATGTACATTGAACTTGAAATTCACGTAAACATGTTAACCTATACGTGTTTGTCAATAACTTCTGTAATGTTAGCTAATAGTATGTACTTCTAAATAAGAATATAAAAATATGTTGATGTTCAAATGTCGCGGTACTTGCTTTTGAGAAACGGGTAATGTATAATTCTGAAAATTCTGAAAACGTGTCTTTAGTTTTAACATTTAAATACACCTTTTAAATTTAAAAGTTTGTTTTTTTGTCTAAATTGGGTTTTACGTCATTTTAGCACATTTTAGGTCATATATGACGGTCGATTGTTTGTGTAAACGACCACATTTTGGATAGAACGAGTACTGTCCAACGCAACGTCGTTTACCCCTCGACCATGGACGCTTCAATGAATAATACATGAGTAAACTATAAAGACAATAAACAAAATAGTAATATGTCATGTCTTTTATTAAATGTTTACCTTTTAGACTTACAGACGACAATAGCAGCTAAATACAACGTATCACATTATATTCTTGAAATAAAAAAAACTTTACTTGATTTCAGTTCATCAACAAATGTCTTAATTGGGTTGATTTGAATCGTAATGAAATTACATTAAACCGTACTTTATTTATACGCCGTCGCTCTAATACAGTTAAGCACAGAAGGGTGCACGAATAGAAGTAATTGAATTGAGTTAGGTTTTAAGGCGCACCAACACATAAAAGGTTATATGGCGCCTAACAGGAATGAACATGCCAGGCTCTTCCTCCATTTACATCGAGATAAAATATGGAGAATGGGCCTAGAACCTTCTCACCTGCAGAACTGCAGAGTTGCTGCAAATTCTATTGTAGACACTCCATTTACGCTGAAGCCACGTTTTTTTGTTTTTCTGCCACTGCTCCAGTGATTTGAGCGAGGTGGCACCTGAAACAATGCAGGGGTCATGATGAAGACCTTTAATGAGCATGAACAAACAATTATTCAATGAACATGAATTTGCGGGGGGGGGGGGGGGTGGGGGTGGGGTTGGTCTACCCCTCTGCCTACCCCTCTAACGAGATCTGCAAGTGGCCCTATTCTTTGCCCCGGAACCACACGGTGAAATGTATTTAAGCATGTTCGGCAGTTTCATTAAACCGAGACTGCAATATCTTTTGTATATATCGTGTTCGAAAATATCCAAATTTCTCCTTTCATACTTTTTCAATGTTTAAGGAAAATGCATAATTTATGTATAACCTCTGTATGATTATTCAACATGTTCAAGGAACCTATGGTTAAAATATTGCCATAATTTGATTTCATAACATTACGTTAATATTGTTTTTATTTCAGATTTGAGCCATAATGTGCATTTTGATGCGCGCTTTCGTTCTGTGCCTTGTGGTGACGTCCGTTTTGAGCTGTTCTTAGTGGAATTGGGACAAACCGTGTTACTGCAGTTGCGAAGAGCAGCTTGCTAATTGTAAACGTGGGTGTTTAACTACGCAATGCAAGACAGATTGTGGTACCCAGATGGGGGTTTGTTTTCGAAACTGTAATAGTGGATAAAAGCCATGTCGGGACCAATACCAAGAACAATACTTTCAAAATGTACTTAACATTAAGAAAAGTGTAATTTAAATACCATATGTTTTAGTTTTCCTCCGGTTCCTCTATTAATCTTATAGATGTTAACACATAATGCTGATATAAGTTGTATAATTTTTACTAGATAATATACACATCTGTAGCTTCGTTTAATGATTAGCAGAATTAAAGCAAAACGAGTCAAAGTCTTAATGTTTCTTATTTGTACAAATATTGATGTTAGATGATTTGCCAAATAATATAAATGATAATGGCTAAGCATTTACTGAAACAATTTATGATGTCTTACCTTCATATTTGTACATAAAATCATGGAATCATTTTAACCATGGGAAAGACTATCTCGGTTTGTTTTAAATATACGGTTTGAACGGTTTGAACGTCAAATAACGCGAACGTCTCAATGACGTTGACGCTCCATTAAATGGGTTAAATATCGGTGGTTGCCTTAAAGAAAGGTACTCGATGCAATAAATCAGTTTGTTACTGACTCCCTACATAAATATGTGGGGTCAGTCAAATATATAGGGGGATTCGGCTATTGCCTCGCCCCCTATAAATCTGACCGGCCTCACATATGTCTGTACTAGATTTACGAAAATAAGAAGAATGATTCCATAGATATAACAGCACCCACACGCAGTGTCCCCGTATATCCGCACTACACAACATAGAGCAAATTAACTATACATCAGACTGCTATTAAATCTTGGTCTCACTAAAAATACCTACATACTTTTTCGGGAATTACGCCTATTATGCCGCTAATTTATTTGAATAATCTTCAATAATGGATAACGCCTCTGTGTCCTTTTTTCTATAGACTTTTTTCATCTTTCCTTGCTTCCAATCATTTTTGGTACATTGGCGATAACTGGCTTTCTCTTAATTTATGTTTGGTTGCATGACCAAGTTATGCAGATGTATTGTTACCTTATAACTTAAACAGTCAAGCGATCGAACGTTAATGGAGGCACGTACCTTTAACATTTATCACTCTTAAACTTAACATTTAAAGTCTTTGATAGCGTGTTGTTGTTGTTGTTGTTGTTGTTGTCAAGACATTTTAATAAATGAAATAGCAATTTGTTGCCCTGCGAGACAGTAACGTTTCAGGACACGAACACATATTTGGGGGATCAGCAAAATATTGCGTGTGGAGGTTGGGCATACTCTGACCCATCCGCCCTCTCAGAAAATTGGGAGCGGTGGTGTTGAACCCGTTGAACCACCCGTTCCTTTCTCTTGTTGCGGCACATACTCAGTTCTGATTATCATGAAAGCCTCGTTTCTTGTGTCACCGATTAACATAGAATCTCAGCCAGATATTTAACGTGCATACCGCATATGGTATGACAATCCCCTCGAAGTATCGCATAGTTTCACTGTACCTTGCCCGAAAAAACGGACTGAGTGGGTGTTTGAAAAACACGACACGTCATCCCACTGGAATCTAGAGGCAAATGTTCTAACCAATCAGCCAACACAGCTCTTTCCTACGCATGCTATGCTTATACAGTATCGATATGTTTGTGTGAAAATATAAAAAGAGGTGAATCGTTAAATACACCATTTGGTAGAGTATTATTAATCAAGTACTTATTGTTTGAGTCGCTTGTTTCAGCCAAAGGTTTTTCTGCAGTAGCTTCAGCAATTTAAATAATACGTACATCAATTATATATCAATAGAACTGGCATTTTAGTGGTAAATAAATCTACCTCAGTTTTGAAAATCGGTTGAGAAATAAATATTTTACAGCCAAAATGAGTTTTTGATGGGGCTTTTCCTATGTAAATCCCTTGTAGGTGGGTAAGCAGAAAATTAAGAAATTTCAAATAACTTCAGTTAGCCTTCGTATGTGGCTATAAAACTACCAGGGTGTCTTAATTTACCAATGTCCGACAATTTAAAACCACCTTTGCATACAAATTTTAAAGAAAATATTTTTTAAAATTGTTCATGCAGCGGAAATTTGCATCAAAAACAGCTTGAAACATGAAATTTTTATTTTTATTTTTAATTTTATTTCTCAACCGATTTTTAAAAGTAAGGCATTTTTACTTACCACTAAAAATGTCTGTTTAGTTACTAGATGAATTTTGTCTGAAAAGTCCAAATAAACTTTCGCTGAAACAAGCACCCCAAACAATAATCAAAATATCGAGAGTAATATTTTACGAACCTCGGTGTGTGTGTTTTTTTTAAATCACTCAGGCATTTGTTTACCTAATGACGTGTTTACCTAGTGACAGACGTCACAGCAGAAGAATTATGTAACGTCACGTTTTGACTGATCCAAGTCATTTATTGTATCAGATATAACATATATGCTCAAGTATTTATATTTTAGGGAAAAATGTTGAAAAAATTACTAAAATCGCTGATTTCTGTAATGCATTGAGGTATTAAAAGTGCATAGAAAGAAAGAAAAATATATTATAACATTTCTACAGTCCAATGTGCAATAATATACCAGCAAAGCCATAAGAAGGTGGTAAATGCTGCTTTATTTTGTTGAAGGAAAATGTGTTATTAATAAAATAAAAACGAAATCTGGATTTTTTTCTTCAAAAAGTAATTTAAACATACATGTTATAACGACATATCGCCAGATGAGAGAAAAAAGTGCCGTCTTTCTTCTATGGAACATTCCTACTCTCACCTGGCGATATTGCCATTGACCCATCATATGTTTCCAAGGAGTGCATGGAACGCTGACATTTTATTTGCTTTTATAAGCAAACAAGCCTGCTCTAGCTGATCATGTACTAGTTCTTGAGCTGACTGTAGACCCACATCCCCCATGGGGGATTGTGTAGGGTATGCTTTTCTGAAAGAACATACAATAAGTTTCAAAATGAGACAGGTGTGCCATCAATTCTGATCGTTGGGTTTTAGTGAGTAACGTGCAAGTAAACTATGTTACCTTACATTACAATTAAAATTTCAATGTTCATTAAAAACGTTGATATAAATTAAATCAAAACCATGTAAAAAAACATAATACAAGTACTTTTATTAATATAAGTTGAGAAGCGCTTCAAACTTAAAAAAACTATTCTGTAATTTACGTTACACCACATTCATTACCAAAAAACTTATTTTTAGTGCAAATAGGTTGCTGTAAAAACTGGTGTTCGTCTGTAAGTAAGGGTTTCTATATATCAAAATGTTAATTAGACCGTGTATAATATGCATATATATACTAGCCGAAATTTAGGTGTAACACAATAAAAAGAAATCAAATATGGCGTCCAAGATGGTCCCGTTGTGTCACAAAATCTGTAGGTTGGCCCAGCAGCCGTCGGTCGAGGGTCGCTCAACGCTATTTCTCTATAACTATACTGTATATAGCTCTAGGTGCCATGTTCGAGGCCCGAACTCAGGTAGTCCCCCCTGATACGGTCTAGCGACCGAGTGCCACGCGTAGCGGGGACCTTTGCCGATGCTGGCCACCGTTCCCGTTGAGTCACAAAACCTGTGGGTCGGCCCAGCGGCAGTCCGCTGTGGGTCGCTCAATGCTATTTCTCTCTATATAACTATACTGTATACAGCTCTAGGTGCCATATTCGAGACCCGAACTCAGGAAGCCTTCCCAATGATACGACATATGGACTGAGTGCCACGCCTAACGAGGACCGTTGCCGACGGCTGACCACCGTTTCCGTTGTGTCCCAAAACCTGTGGGTTAGTTCAGCGGCCGTCGGCTGCGGGTCGCTCAATGCTATTTAATATATAGCTCAAGGTGGCATGTTCGAGACACGAACTCAGGTAGCTTTCCCCCTGATACGACCTAGGGACCTAGTGCCACGTGTAGCGAAGACCGTTGCCGACGGCTTGCCACCGGTCCCGTTGTGTCACAAAATATGTGGGTCGGACGAGCAGCTATCGGCCGAGCGGCTATCGACCGAAGGTCGTTCAACGCAATTTCCCTCTATATAACTGTATATAGCTCTATGTTCCACATGTTCGAGACTCGAACTCGGGTAGCCCTCACCCTGATAAGGCCTAGGGACCGAGTACCACGCATAGCGGGGACCTTTGCCGACGGCTGGCCACCGGTCCCGTTGTGTCACAAAATATGTGGATCGGTCCAGCGGCCATCGGCCGAGGGTCGCTCAACGCTATTTCCCTCTATACATACATAACTATACTGTATAAAGCTCTAGGTGAGTTACGAGGTTCGAGACCCGAACTCGGGTAGCCTTCCCCTGATACTGCCTAGCGATTGAATGCCACGCGTTGCCGGGACCTTTGCCGACGGCTGCCCACTAATCCCGTTGTGTCACCCAATCTGTAAGTCGGCCAAGCGGCCGTAGGCCGAAGGTCGTTCAACGCTATATCCTTCTATATAACTGTATGCATATAGCTCTATGTGCCATGTTCGAGACTCGAACTCGGGTAGCCTTACCCCTAATGTGGACAAGCAACCGAGTGCCACATGTACTGGGGATCTTTGCCGACGGCTGGCCACCGGTCCCGTTGTGTCGCAAAACCTGTGGGTCGGACAGTGGCCGTACACAGAGGGTTGCTCAACGCTATTTCTCTATTTATAACGTATACTGTATATAGCTCTATGTACCATGTTCGAAATGCCGTTAATGTGGTAAAGTCCAAGTCGCCAGTTGGTATACGTACATGTTCCAAAATGCTCTACACATAATGGGCTTTCAGAAAAATAGGGTGTACAAAATTCCCCCTGGGGTGAGGGTTACTCCTACTAGCTTACAGTCTATTTTTCTATTGTGCCGGTATTATATATTTTTCTAGATTTTAACACAATACCCCCAATGGATTGCACAAATAAGTGATTTTAGTCCTTTTCTCCAACATATTTCAGCAGATATGTTATATATGATGCAAGTAAACACTTGAATATGTATGCTGTGCAACATTATATTACTTCAATTTGATAAGTTTATGTTAAAACTATTTTCAAAAATAATTCCAGATTCCGTAGATTTTTGATAAAAATACAGTTTTCGCCTAAAAATTAAGGCATTTTTAAGCATCATACGTTACAATGTGTACTTATTCAATTGTATTAAATTTGTTTCTATATGTTCACCCAAAACCTCATTTTTTCCAACATTTTGCCCTAAAATGCTAATATTTGAGCACATATGTTATATATTGTGTGAGGAAAAACTTGAATATGTATGCTGTGCAACATTCTGTTGCTTCAGTTTGATAAGTTTATGTTCAAACTAATTTCAAAAAATAATTCCAGATTCCGGCGATTTTTGACAAAAATACACATTTTTCGCCCCAAAATTAAGGCATTTCCAAACATCTTGCGGTTTGGGAATTTTTTCTACTTAATCACTGGAAAAAAAGGTTACACTATTTCTTTTTTCTATTGTATTAGATATATTTCTAATTTTTAGTTAAATATTCCCAATGTATTAATGAAATCAGCGATTTTATTCAAAAAAAAAAAGACATTTTTTTAACATTTTTACCAAAAATCTCAATATTTAAGTATCGGATCCATAAATTATATGGTGGGACACGTAGAGATGTGTTAAGAGAAAGATTCCATCAATTCAAATTGGTTCTTATTTATTCCATTCTTTTTCTAAAAAACAATTCCAGATTTCGGCGATTTTCGTCTAAAAACGCAGTGTTTTCCCCCAAAAACTCACTAAAGCCCCAACGCTCATATGGCACACATGTCTCATTTTGAAACTTTCAGAAAATCATACCCTACAAAATTCCCCCTGGGGGTGAGGGTTTCTCCTACTAGCTCACAGCCTAGTAGTGTGTCGAAACTGATGTTAGTAAAAACAACGCTTTAATAGTGTTACAGGCCAAAACTGTTTTTTCATAAGTGAACGTTTTTTTAATGAGAGCAATACGCTTTTATTTAATAAGGTTGTGTGGTAATGTTGTATATAATGTGGAAAAGGCATAAGTACTGACAGATGAAACTTCATTACAAAGTTTATCAAGAAAGACTCCTGAAGTTTTAATTGACCAAAATAAATTAAGCCCAGAGTTGTAATAGCAGTAAGACAAGAAGTTAAAATTACGGAGATATTTGTAGTGGTGCAGGCATTAGAATTACATGTTGAAATAATGCTGGCATCATAAGGCAGTTTGTGTAATTTAGGAATAGAGTACATAGTTGGAAGTTTGTTTTGCTTTCCGGGCCAAACTTCCGATGAACGCAAAACCTTCAACATGGTAGTTTTATATATAGTTTATTGTTCATACAAAGGTCCAAAAGGACCATCAGTACACAATTTACAATATGGTTACACTATTAACAATTGTGAATGGTAGTCAGTTTTCACATAATGTAAATATATATTTGTATAAATGACACAGTTCAAAATTGTTCCGCTTCAAAATAGGTTACAAAAAAACTCCTGTTATAAATATACTCGTTATATCCTCTTTCAAATGCAATAACACTCTTTATGGTAAGAGATCGAATTAAAATGTTTCATTTCTCTTTTTGAAACTTTTAAACACATATGATGCTAAATTTTTAACAGTTTTTGCTTGTTCAGACGTTAACAATCTATAAATTTTGGAATATTTAGGCGTTTCCAATGATATTTGTTTATGTAAACTATGCATAGTTCATGATACAATGGACATTCTAAAATAAAGTTAAATTCATCTTCGAGGGTGTTACATAATTTACACTTTCGCTAATTAAAGAGTATTTTGTCAGGCTTGTGCCATCTCCCGGTCTCTACTTCGAGTCTGTAAGCCGAGACTCTTATCTTTGTAAGTGCATACCTAATCTTATTTACATTAATTAAACCGAGGTAAGGTTTAAAATTATAACTGGAAAACAATTTATAACATCTTGCTCTAGAAGAATTTACAATATTATCATCCCATCCTTGTATAAATGTATCCGTCAATCTTTGTTTAAAATTCTTTACAAAAACATTACTATTTCCAATTCCCTGATAGAGCCATACATAATTAAACACTAAATTTTCTAAAAGGTTTTTAACCGACGATGACCAGGATATTTTATTTGGATGAGCAGCTATATCAGTGAGCATCATGTTGTATGTCGGTTTGATGTATTGTAAATTATCACAATGTAATATTTTCAACCAAAAACGTATAATAGCCATTAATCTATGATATCTAAGTGGTGTCCTTCCTAACTCACCATATATAAACTTATTTTGAGTTAGAGTTCTTACTCCTAAAAGGTGCTTACAAAACTGTAAATGAACTCGTTCTATTATTATAGCACTTGTGGACCCCAAACTTCTCCCCCATAACTTAATATTAGTAAAATTAGTTTATCAAACAAATCTAACATGTGGCTTACTGTTATATCCGTAAATTTATACACATATGTTTTTATTTTGAAAATTGCTATAAGAGCTTGCCCAGCTAATGCATCGTGTGTTTCAGAAAAAGAACCTCCCGTTGTAAAACCAACACCTAAATACGTAAATTTAGTAACATTCTCAATATTAATTCCTTTATAATTGAAAAATAACACATGGCGGTTTCTCCATCCTTTCTTGAAAATCATTACTTTAGTTTTGTTTACATTAACTTTTAATTTCCATTTATAACAATTCTCTTTCAAAATGTCTAATCCCTCTTGCAGCCCATTTTCTGTCTCCGAAAATATTAAAATATCGTCAGCATATAACAAAAGGCATAGTTTTAACATCACGATATCTACGCCCTTAAATCCCTTTAACAAAAATGTTTCTTCTAAATCGTTTAAGTACATAGAAAATAGTATTGGCGAACACCTAAGCAATATGTATTGGGTTTCACTCAATTGTTTGTCGTATTAAACCTTGATTTCACATTATTTACGCCATGCATCATCGGCCTGTACCAATTTTAACCCAATGGTCACCATTTGATTGTACTTGGTAGAGGACAATACGCTTATGCCACATACAAACATATTGAGCCTCGAGCTTTTGATTTTGAAAGAGTTTCCTGTATTACTTGATGTAAACCTATCACCCTGGTGCTGGGCCAGATTAACATACAGGTTCACAATTTGAACACATTTGGTAGAAGAACAATATGGGCTAATGCTGTACACAGTCTATAAGCGCTTTATACCATGTAGTTTCAGAAGAAAATATTTCAAAACTCTATGCAAAAATAAGTATAAAAGTCGAACAGGAAATGCAGCTTTCACAGAACACGGTAAACCCAAAAACAAGCAAAAAGATAAACATAAATGGCAATGTTAATATAAAATAAAGACATAGGACGACACACACACAAAAAGGGTTGACAATAGGGCTACCGCCTTGGAACGGTCAGTGACAAAAAAGGCCGCTTGGGGTTTAAACCAGACACTAGCGTGCACCAAACCTCATACTTACCCTACTGTCATCCCAATAAAACGGGACAGTGTAAATAAAAAAATCCCCGCCATGAACTATTCTCTAACCAACAAGGCAGCATTAATAGGCAATATAGGTAAAACATAAAGATGTTCCTGTATATATCAATACAAAAAAAACAATAGCCTAGAAAGCCACAAAGAAGGTACTCAATGACTTGGCAGAAGCCAGAGCAACACGAGAATAAACCATTGAGGGCACGACAAGACCAGATTGCAGACAAATATCAAACGTCACCGTCCCTTTGGGCTTTAGATAGACGTCATCATAGGGTCCACAGCCTGCCCGGTCATCGCAGAATTAAACAGGAAAACATAGTGGCCAACTGTAATGGGTCAACTACCAAGCACGCTGTGCGTTGCGAAATGATAGGGTCATGACTTCTTTTTATAAACCTTTTAACAAGTTTAACAAAGATAGTATGAATATAGATATAAAAATTGAACAGGAAAACTAGCATTCAAGGACGACAGTCAACCACAAACACGTCGCTGGGGTTTAAACCCGGTTATATGGTGCACCAAACGGCACACTTACCCTACTGTCATCCCAATAAAACGGGACAGTGTAAGTAAAGAAATATCCACCATGAACTATTCTCTAACCAACAAAGCAGCATTAATAGCAATATAAGTCAAACACAGGTGCTCGTGTATATATAAATACAAAGAAACAAAAGCCTAGAAGGCCACAGAGAAGGTACTAAATGACTTGGCATAAGCCAGAGCAACAAGAGAATATACTATTGAGGGCACGACAAGACAAGATTGCAGACACACAGTAAACGTCACCGTCCTTTTGGGCTTTAGGTAGACGTCATCATAGGGTCCATAGCCTGTCCGGTCATCGCACAATTAAAGAGTAAAGCATAGTGGCAAACTGTAGATGGGTCCACCACCAAGCATGCAGTGCGTTGCAAAATGATAGGGTCTTAACCTCTTTTTATAAACCTTTTAACAAGATAGTATGAATGTGATCATGACCAAGGATCTTACGAAGTTTGTAAATCACGTCACCATAGAAGTCAGGTTGTGATAGTCCTTGTCGCAGAATAATTAACAATATCAAAATTAAAATCATGTCTCTTGTCATAGATTTTGCTAAAACATGTAAAGTTTATGTGCAAATTTTACAAAGCACTGCATGTTTAGTGGTTGACCCATTTACAGTTCTTCGCTCCGCTTTCCTCTATGATTGTGCGATGACCGGACAGATTGTGGACCCTATGATGACGTCTACCTAAAGCCTCAAAGGACTTGTCTTAAATATTGTATTGTCGTACCCTTAACGGTTTGTTCTCTTGTTCTAGTTGGCTTGACGAACGTCGGTGGCTCTACCAAGCGGCCCGTCCGTGCACAAAAATTTCCCGGAGGGGCACCTGGGGTCTTTCTCCACCAGTGGAAGCTGGCAAGTCGCCATATGACCTTAGCTGTTGATGCGACTATAAAATTCAATTCAATTTAATTGTTTTCTTGTTGCTCTGGCTTCCGTCAAATCATTTGACAGTAGGATAAGAGTGAAGTTCGATGCCCCCTATAACCTGGTTTAAACCACCATTGGCCTTTTTCCAATGCGTAGCCCTAGTGTCAACGCTTTTTATGTTTTTGATGTCATATCTTGCCTTTTATTCATATTTATAGTTGTAGTTTGTTTTTATGCGTGTTTGTGGTTGACTGTGGTCCTTGAATGCTATATTTCCTATTCGACTTTTATATCTATTTTTTGATACCCCGGGTATGGCCATTTTTTACTCCGAGCACTTTATTGAAACAAATTTGATAGTATAGGCTTGGTTATCATTAATTAGGCAAATCTCGAAATCTATTCATGGGTTCTTGAGAAGAAGATTTGTTAAGTTTTCAAACATTTATGTTAATGGCTGACCTTTTAGATGTCGCGATGATCTAAATTTGAAAGTTATTAATCTAATTATTAAAAGAAATTAAGGGGAGCGAGGCATAAAAAAGAAAGAAAGAATTACCTAAGTAATATATGTACACATACTGATCAAGGTAGGTATTAAAATCGAACAGGAAATGTTGCATTTACGTAACAAACATACAAAACAAACATTAACACCAACATGACCAAGGAACTATGGAAGCAATATATGCGACACCACAAGCATAAAAAGGGTTAAAAGTAGGGGTACCGTCTTGGAACAGTCAATAGCAAAAAGTCCGCTGAATTTTAAAAATGTATCGGTAATATTTTCCAGTCCTTTCAAAACCCAAACTGTCAAGGTCATATGAGTGTAATTTGTGAATAGAATATATCCTTATACACACATTAATGGTATTACTAATATTTTTGAACATGTAGATGAAGACAAATATGTCTTTCTACGTTTAATTTTTTTCAGTCATTTCAAAGTTAAATTTCAAGGTCCTGGACACATATGGGTGTGTTATATAATTTGTTCTAATGTATTGATACATCCAGTGACAAAAAAGGTATGGAAAGAAGGTATTTGGAGATTGCTTAACAAACTATATATAAAAATCAGTGCAGTCTCGGTTTCATTGAGACTGTTCGTCATCGGTTGAGAAAGGTGCTAGCTACGTTTCACGCCATATAGTCCCGAAGATTGTATGCATATGACGGTGAGCATGGAACCTTCAATGTGGTATTTTCAAACCATTCCATGGCCAGTGGTGTATGGTCCCAGTGTTGCACAAAATGCTTTGTTCTAAACGAGAAAACAATGGACGTAATAAACAAACAGGAATTTAGTTGGGAGCAGAGCTTATGAAAGAGTTTGAGAGCAGGAATTTGGAAAAAAGAAGCCAGCGCATCACTATATTTAGTGTTGTATCACTTATAGTTTTAAAGATATTGTTTTAATAAAATATGTTAAGCAAATGTAAAGCATTTGTTTTGTTGTTATTGTCTGTTCAGTCCTTCTAGGATACATATGGATTGTTATATGTAGTTAGATTCTATTGTACCCATGGACCACATTTTTAAGGATATTTTCAAGTCCATTTTAAAGGTAAATATCACGGCCATGAGCACATATTGGTATGTTAAATGTTTAAATATATGAAATAATACACCGATAAATGTATTATTGAATGAAAAACGGTTAAAAAAATGTAAAGACTTCTTTAAATTAAGTATAAAAGTCGAACATGAATTGCAGCTTTCACCGAACACAATCAACCCAACAACACGCAAAACGACAAACATGAATGGCAATGTTAATAAGGAATAAAGGTGTATGACGTCACAAACACAGAAAGGGTCCTTGTTGGTCAGAGAATAGTTCATGGCGGGAATTTCTTTATTTACACTGTCCTGTTTTATTGGGATGACAGTAGGGTAAGTGTGAGGTTTGGTGCATCCTAGAACCTGGTTTAAACCCCAGCGGCCTTTTTTGCCACTGACCGTTCCAAGGCGGTAGCCCTATTGTCAACCCTTTTTGTGTTTGTGACGTCATATGCCTTTATTCTTTATTAACATTGCCTTTCATGTTCGTCATTTTGCGTGTTTTGGGGTTTACTGTGTTCTGTAAAAGCTGCATTTCCTGTTCGACCTTTATACTCATTATTATTATTATTATTATTATTATTATTATGACAATAGACTTTAAGACATTTTATACTCAACGCAATGTGCTCATTACAAAGACAAATATGCAACAAGGTACACAGTCCGTCTATAAACGGTAGTTCCATAACTGACGAAAAATTGATGAATATGACAATAAGTTAAAATACAGACTAATATTGTTATATGCCAATAATGTAGATTTTTCTCTAGCAAATATATTTGAATGAGGCAATAAACTGTCTTTGATAAGGCGTTTTGATAATGTTGTATAAAGTACTTATTGATGAAACTTGATGCTGATTAGAAAACAACAATTCCACAAGAACTACGAAATTGGTAAACTTTAACATGTTTGGTTTCCTGTCTGACATAGTAATGGTATTGATTTGAATAGTAATATGTGTATACATTTAATAATGTATTTATATATTAATGCTGCCTAGCCTTTTAGAGGATATAGCCCGGCGAGGATTTCTATTTTCAAACTGTCCCGTTTTATTGGAATGGCAATAGGGGAAATTGAGATTTGGTGCACCCTAGAGCCCGGTATAAACATCCAGCGGCCTGTATGACACTGACCGTTTCAAGACGATAGCCTTATTGTTAACCCGCTAATGTTTGTGTTGTCACATACCTTGCCTCTTGTTTGTCCGTGTAATTGTTGTTTGTTTCATTCGTGTTTTGCTTCACATTGGTCCTTGCATTCTGCTACATTTCCTCTGCTACTTTTACATCTACTTTAGATCACAAAACATGCAGTTTTATATATGTGCTGTATATGTGTATTCATTTGTAAGCTAACCGAATTAACCTCGTATACTTATGTCAGTAATCTCTCTCCGATGCCTTAGAACAGCTTTCGTCACTCTAGAGTATTTAGAAATAAGGGGAAATCCGCATACGCTAGCTTGCACTGCATTTACCCACTTGCAAACCGTTTTATTTATAGATCGCAGTACATGTGACTTCTGTACTTCTGTACTGTACGTAAACCGTACCATATGCATGCATGTTATTGAGAATAAAACCTAAGTCCATAATATGAAAACGCGCAAACATGTACGGAAACCTTGAAATAAACGTAAACATGTTTACCTGTATGTGTCCGTCCTTGGTGAAACTCGATTTTTGCTGTCTGGATGGGATATCCAGTGCTTCCTTTTGTTCCTAGAAGGTTTATAAAGGCATGCCAGACGCATTTCGAACAAACGCATTTGGTATCAAAGCTCATTGCTATCAACGTGTTTGCACAAAGGTAAGCCAGTAATCATTATTTCTACTAGTTTATTGCTTATATTATAATTGATGAAGTATATTCTTATATATTAATGACTATTGGAATAAATTGTGGTTTAAGTATATTGAATGCAACATATTAACAGTTCACGGTTCGAAATATTTGTATCATATAAGTATTTTTAAATGCCAAGGTAAAACTAAACAATGTTTGTTGATGTTCTTGTATGAATTTACTTGAATTTCAAGATATGTCTTAAATAGATGTTTTTAAATATTTCACAATCCACAAACAATTCGTATATGTTTTGCTTTTAACTTTTAACGTAGTCTACTATCCCGCCAACAATAGCCAAATTTATTAACATATATACATCGTTTCTATACAAAATATATAATTCACCTATTTTGAGAATCCAAACTCTATAGACACGGCAATATTGGAACGTCATATTAAGAGTTACCAACACATAATTCATTTTACGCATGTTTAATTAAGCGTATTTTAAGAAACTCTGAATAAACCCGTTTTTTTTCAATCGGCACATATACCTTCTTATATTACCTGAATACCTGGCTTGAGTTTTGATAAATCGTTTTGTAGTGTAATTTTGCCGTTATTTTGTGGGTTAGTTAGTTTAATATGTGGGATTAACCTGTATCTTAAAGTGAATAGCAAACAAACTTATTTTTTATGGGGATGTTTGATCGATATCGCACGATATACTACTTGATATGTGTTAGACAGCACACGTGTATGTTTTTCCCCAAATATTTCCAGCGAAAACACGTTATGTTTAAAAGTTTGCTATAAATGTCAAATAAACATCTATCTACAAGTTACTTGCAAATAAATAACTTTAAGTTTGTGTGTTGACAAAATATCAAATAATATGTAATGCCAAAATAGCTGGAAAATCGCTGTAAAGGGACTTTTGGCAGATAAAATATAACACACAAACGACGATGTTTTATAAGTACGTGATATAGGAAAAACATTTTCAAGCAAAATTACGATTTATCTACAAATAAAACACATCATATGAAATTAATTTTACAGATATACGAATATCCGAATATAAAGAGGCAACTAGTTATAAATATCGAGGAAAAGAAAAAGCGCTCCATACAAGGTACAGTAGTTTACCATACAAATAATTAGTAGTATCTTAGCACTAAACTTACTGACTGTACCAAAGTGGTAGCCCTATTGGCAACCTTTTTATGTTTGTGATGCCATTTACCTTGTCTCCTATTTATCTTTGTAATAGTTTTTTGTTTCTATGCGTGATTTCGGTTGACTGTGCTCCTTGAAATCTTACATTTTATATATACTTTTAATGATGGGATTGTATTTCATGCATGATCTAATGTGTTTTTGACTCAACCCGTTACTGTAAATAAATTAATTGCTGACATTGGGTTCTTCTTATTAGCAGGCATACGTTTTTTTTTCAAAAACTTATTTAAAGCAAAATACAATATACTACGAAATTCATTAGTTCAATTATCTCAATAATATCTGGGCTTTGCTAGAGATGTAAATGATTACAATTGAAGAAACGTTATCGAGCATGTTGCACCCATAAGGAGAACCGAGTTATTCTCAAAATTATTCATACCATCATCGCTAAGTCTTTGAAACTATCCACCTAAAATGTTAAGGAAAATTAATTAAACCATTTAAAAGCTCTCTTTTTAACACTAATGTCCTAATTAATTTTTCATACGCTAGTTTAAAAAATCATATAACGATCTTAATCATGACTTGTATTTAAATCATGTGTGGAGATGGACGGGAGCATGTCTGGCCCTATATATTTAAATGTTCTCGATTTATTGAACAAAGGAATATTATTTTTGCTTTAAACATTAAAACGACGGTTTCATCCTATATACAGTAATAATTATTCATGCATTTTGGAGAAAAACACAAGAAATAAGACTCTTGAACGTTTAAGTATAATATATATATGTACATTCACCTCATCGTATATATTTTACAGACACATGTGTTTATATTTGTAATAAATAGTTGTTATATCATGCAATTATATTCGCAATCTACAGTATTAGTTTTTACAATAGTAGTGGTAGTTGTATACTTGAAGGTATCACAATAGTAGCAAGCCTTCAAATCGTACTGTTATTATCATAATATCAATGTTGTTATTTGTCCTTATAATTGTATTATACCACTGTATAATTCTTACGGTTTACAATGGTAATAGTTCACTTATTATTCCTTTATTATGGTATTAGTTATTTTAGTATATCACTTTATAATTCTGAAGGTTAAATACTCGTAGTAGTCTTTTTACAATTGTAGTAAGTTTCTTATACTCCTTTATAATCGTAGTATTTTTCTTATACTCCTTTATAATTGTCACGTTTGTAGTAATCCACTATGTCTAAATTGTAGTTAATCCAGTAAGAATACTTTAAATCCTATATAAGAACGCACGATTTAAAATCCACTTGAATCAAAATCTTGAATCAATTACACTCCTAGTTCACCTACATTTATAGTGGTTTACAGCATTACTATTATTTATAATACACGTATATCTTAACAAGTTTACATATAATTTTATAAATAGAAATTACCTCCCTTTATCTAACGATCATATACTGTTACAAACAATAAACATATCGCGTTTTTGAGACATGTATTACATAGTTTAAGGATAAATAAAAATTTACCGAAACAAAAATGAAAGAAAACATACTTCCGTTTATAAATGTGGAATACTCATATTTACGAATTATTCCTTTTTATTTCGAACGTTTAAATCCTTCATTTATCACTCTGAATTATGTTGAACTTTTGAAATTGTTTAATGTTAAGTAACTGTAAAAGTGGCATTAATAAACTACAAACACCTTAAGTTATTTTTCTTTTTATTTCAGATAACTAAAAATGAACATGTGGATAAGTACCGTCATGTTATGCCTCGTGATGACGTCCGTTTTGAGCTGCACATTTCCAAATAATCAGGGCCATCCGTGTTACTGCGATTGCGAGGATGACATGAGGAGGTGCGAAAGTGGGTGCAGCAACGTATGGCCATGTGTCAGAAAATGCCAAGACAAGATGGGAGAATGTTATCAGGACTGTAATAACAAGTAGAAACCATGTCGTTTCCAAGCCTTCAAAATGTACTGATCATCAATCAATCAAGTGTTTTGGTCAATAATTTGTTTTGTTAAAAACGTGTTACAATTAGCAAAACAAGTCTCTCTAATGATATTAGTTGAAAGAACAATGTTTAAATAACTGATTTTATTTGTGTCGCTGTGTAGATGTTATATTGCTCGAATGATAAGTAGAACTGAAAAAAAATAACAAGGACCTTAAAGTGTTTATCCCTTTTTTAATTATTCTTAATGTCAATATTATGTTTTGGGCTAAATAAATGTCAATAAAAATTCTGCAGTTAGCGTTTTCTTTTGAAACGTATTGCAATGAGAAAACAATGGTCTCACCTGACGCAGGTGAATGGGCAATGCTTACATGAATGGTATATTGTTTGTCAGTTATGTACCTCAGTGATTTTATTTTGCTCTAACATGTATATTTGAAACAAAAGTAACATAACTTTAAGTGTTTGACACTGTACATAATCGTACACAATTTAATGATTCTTATGGACTATTGGTCTGCCATCTTTATAAATAAGAAAAAAAATCCAAAATAGAAGAGATGGTCAAGTGAAATGTTCAACCAAATACATATTTTAGGCATAGGCAATATCAACCATATAGTGTAAGTCAGTAATTCGACACTGTTAATGCGAACATAAATCAGAAAGAATACTTATATGGCAGAACTAAGAGCCTGTTTTACCCGAAAGGTTTGGTACAGTTTTAAGGTGTTTTTGTTTTTCACATAAGAAATAAATTGTTCCATAGAACATTTCATTTATACATCTAGAGCAGACGAGAAATCATTTCTAAAAAAATTAGGCCATGTTATCACATCATCCAAATTTCAAAGTACACCTTTGTGAAAAAAAACAAAGTATATGTGGTTTCATATTTGGGGAATGAGATATTTAACCCCACATCAAAATCCACATAACCAAAAAATCGAATTTGTGTTCCATTTATGTACAATGTTACTTGAGGAAACTATTCGTTGTATTTGAAGTTGTCCCTATGTATAAGTCAGGAAAAAAGAAAAGCAACATTATAAAGTTAGTATATATATATATGTAGTTTTGTTTGTTCAAATAAGATATTGTTAATTTACCAGTGCTTAATTAGCAACCGTAGTTCTTGAAAATTAATACTGTGTACTTAAATTAAATTATTGCTTTTCTGTTAAATCACGAACATAGATTTGGTTATAAACACAGAGTTTTGACCCCAGTGGATCTGGGGTCTAGTGTATTGTCATCAGGTCAAAACTTGCAAACGATGTACAATGACGTTTGAGAGAAAACCAACTATCAAAAATGAAAACTAGATGCCCACGGGCAACATAAAATGTATGCAGTGGTTAAGTTTGAGTTCTTTTATTTGAAAATGACTAAGTACACAATATTGTATTATTATCTGAACTCATTTGTGCCAAGTAATT
>JAWPHD010002288.1:137500-264738 GCA_037043455.1 Cyrtodaria siliqua
TTCAGTAACTCTGACTTTCATTTTGGCAGAGTTATGACCCCTTTTCATAAAACTTTAACCTGCAACCTAACCTTGCTCATAACTTGCCAATATATTGACCTATGGTCATGAAACTGTATACAGTTCTTCTTTATCAATTATCCAATGCAGATGTATACCCCTTTTCATAAACGTTAAAGGTAAAATAGGGCGTGTCTTTTTAGTATATATTCGGAAATATATATATATAATATACAATCTGTTCAAATCTTACACTTATTGGTTGTCCCGTTTTCTCACAGTAGCCAATTTTATCTCATAGCGCACACGCTTCGAGTTTCGCCCTGGTAAGTGTCACGTGATCCTGTGACATCATTGGTACCAAACGATTAGCGGTGTCGCATTGAGTTGCATAGTATTGTCTATGTAGGATTACGTTTTATGGTACTTGTTAAAAATGCCGTGTGCTGTTGCTGGGTGAAAAAGTTTGCATTAAGAAGGACAAGATAATAACCTAAGTTTCTTTCGTTTCCCTAATCGAGATAATGATATATTAAGATTTAAAGTGTGGGTAGACCGTTACCGAAGAAAATCGCCCGACTCGTCGAGAAAGTGGGAGCCTACGAAAGACGCGCGAGATTGTAGCAAACATTTTGAGTTGACTTCGTGGGAAGTCCATCCTTTGGTTTCATTATCTTTGAATTTGGAGAACAAACAGCTATGCATATTAAAATCAACAGCGGTACCAACGATATTTGACTATAAAAATGAGAAGTGCATAACCCCGCCGTCTCCAAGCAAGTTGTATTCGCCTATTCGACCGGCGTTGAGGAGGAAATTCATACATGAAGTAAGATTGAAATTTATGTTCAATTATCTTAGCACCTCATCGGGTATACGTATGATAAATTGAAGAAAGGTGTATAGTCTTAGATCTTTATATACACCGTGAATGTTTAGCTGTTGAATTAGAAGCATGCGTCTTTACGTGAATCAATGAAGAGTTGACGGCGCTAATAATATGTAGCCGTCTTTTTTTAAAATATTGCTAAGAAAGTTCAGCATATAAATTTAAATGAATCCGGTGAAATAAACACTGTGTCTTTGTTTCCAAATTTTAATTTTAATAATTTTAAATTATACACCCTCTTCTGCCAATAGTGTTATAAATATACATAATCAACATATATAGGTCTATGGATTTGAAAAAAAATACAAAATGTTTCATGGATATCTATTACAAGGCAGAAAATTAATAATATTACTAGCTTTTATATTAATTCAGTAATGTTTTATGGCAAAGCAACAACATTAACGCCTATTAGCTCGTGCAATAAGTAAAACAAGTATTATAGAATAATATACTTTGTATTATGGTAATTTGATATTGTTGGTCTGTTTTCGATCTGTATATCAGGAGTAAGTATACATGAGTAAGTATACTTACTAACTGTCTATATCGTGCTCATAATACATTTGGCTATATTATTTAAATCATAGTATTTTTCTGTCTTTGTGCGCGACAAATTAGAGCTCGCATATCATGTGATATATCCGTCTTGTGCAATACGCGTCTGCCCTCGGCGGTATTACACCGCTCAAGTAATTGCAATAAACAGGAAATATATCATAAAACTAGATTTCCCTAAATGGTGCGTGCTTTTGTGATATACCGACGTATGTACCCTAATTAGCTGTACTTCAATAGTGCACCGCAATATTTGATTAGTCTGTATTGATATTTGGGGGCAGTGGAGACTAGAGAGCGTATCATATTGCAAACACCGCTTCTAGAGTGTTTGGTGTTGATGGCGACTTATGGCACATATAGAATACTATAGAAATTATGGTGCCGAAATTATATGCTGTTTCATTTATTATTGTTTTTATTCATTTTTTATCAATTACGGATAATATCTAATAAATATATATTTGTTCCATGTCTACTTATCGGCAAACAAATCTGACGCTCGTATTTAGACCGGGTCCATTCATTCGGAATATACTACATTTCGTGGTTATTGTGTATGTACCAAGATATTGCAGTGTTGCGGGTGACTTACTGTCAAATTTGGATGAAAACAATGTTTACGTTGTTTTTTGTTTGTTGGTGCTGTAAGTGTATAAATACACTATTTTGTTAGATTAGTGAATAGTGTAATGAACCGCTGAACGTAACGAATGACATGACACGATTGTCTTTACAAGCTCTCCATTTGCACCTGCACCGCGTTCGACTTCATCATCAGTTGATGAATCCGATGTATTTTCGTCCTCAGACACGTATTCTGGCTCAAAATCGTAAGGTTGCACATTGTGTAACCGTCTTATCACGGGCATTTCCTCTGACTCAGTACCATGCTCGCTTAATTTTCACATTTTCACACAAGGTATACTGTTTTGCGTTCAGTCCTAATGTAAACAAAAAATAGTTTGTTCCCAATGACGTCACTTCCGTTAATTCGCGCAAGAGTTTTTCCCCTTAGATTATTTTCGATATTTTAGCAATGCCTGTTCGCCTGTTCGATTTTTATCTTTAAAAACATCTTTTCACTGAACATACATCAATGGCATAGTAAAAATCGTATTTATAATGATATTTAATACTTAAAAACATATCAAAAGCGGATTTGTTGATTTAAGACCAAGTTCTGCTTTAACACTTTAAAAAAAAAACTGCTCCATAATTCATGAAGGACGGCATCCCATGTCTTCAAACTTTATAGTTTGATTGTGCTTGGTCAAATAATCACACGGCAGGCAACACAAGTGTTCCGTGGATCACCCCTCTAGTTTAGTATATTTTGGGATTGACATTGGTGTTGGTCAAATAAAAATTTAATAAAAGCGCTTGACATGTAGACCATGGCCTAATGGCCTTCCAGTTTATTACTAGCATTTCTCAATCAGTATTGAATGGATTGTTTCCAAACTTCATATAGTCATAACAACTGATGACCTTATGTCCCCCTACATTATCCATGGCTGATTGCCTAAATTAATTTATTACAGAAGTATGGCCCTTTTTGGACTTAGAATAAAAAACAAGATGGCCCTATATCGATCACCTGAGTACTGGCCCATTATCAAACTTCTTCGAAATCTCATGGTCATATACAATCTGTGCAAGTTTGGGTAAGATTGTTCAAGAAATGTGGCCTCTGTTGTGTTAACAACATTGATATAAAGACACTGCCAAAGTTTGGTAACGATCAAATACAAAATGAAGGTGCTAGAGTGTAACCCCTGGGGCATGGCCAAATGTGACCCCAGGGTTACATGTAATATATGAGAGCTGTGTACCTTGTGGTTTCAGAGAAGGAGATTTTTTAAGTTTTTCCCTATACAAGTCTATGTAAAACATGTGACCCCTGGGACAGGGCCAAATGTGACCCCAGGATCAACATTTGAATAAACTTGGTAAAGGATCATAAGGCCAAACAAAATAATATGTGTGGTTCAGGTAACACTGGCCAAAAAAGTAGGGTAGGTAGGTAGGTTGGGTTTTTTTGTTGTTTTTTTGTTTTGTTTTTCCTCAATAATGAATTCAATTCTGATAATGAATTTAATATGTTAAATTACTATACCTTGAGTTCCATTTATTTGCATTATCAACAAAAAAAGTTTTTTTATTTTTTATTTTTTATTTTTTTGCATAACATTTTTTGCATAACACATAACATTTTTTGCATTCCATTTTTAGGGTCGGCCCCTTAAAAGAGGGACGGTCGGGTTACCTGAACCACACATATTTTTTTATGTGGCCTAAGCTCATAGTAAATACGAAATATTAAACCTCTGGCTCTTGTACTTTCAGAGAAGAAGATTTTTTAAAAAAACAAATACTATTTAAATCTATGTAAAACTGTAACAACCGGGACTGGCCAAATTTGAGCCCAGGGTCACCATTTGAACAAACTTGGTGGAGGACCATAAGCTTATAGCAAATGCAAAATATTAAACTTCTGGCTCTTGCAGTTTCAGAGAAGAAGATTTTTTTAAGTTTTTCCCTATACAAGTCTAAGTAAAACTGTGACCTCCGGGGCAGGGCCAAATGTTACCCCAGGGTCACCATTTGAACAAACTTGGTAAAGGACAATAATCTTATAGTAAATGCAAAATATTAAACCTCTGGCTCTTGTAGTTTCAGAGAATAAGATTTGTTTTCCCTATATAAGTCTATGTAAAACTGTGACCCCCGGGGCGGGGCCAAATTTGACACCAGGGTCACCATTTGAACAAACTTGGTAGAGGATCATACGCTTATAGCAAATTCAAAATATTAAACCTCTGGCTCTTGCAGTTGCAGAGAAAAATATTTTTTTTAAGTTTTTCCCTATACAAGTCTATGTAAAACTGTGACCCCCAGGGCGGGGTCAAATGTGAACTCAGGGTCACCATTTGAACAAACTTGGTAAAGGACCGTAACCTTATAGTAAATGCAAAAGGTTAAACCTCTGACTCTTGTAGTTTCAGAGAAGAAGATTTTTTTTTAATTGTTTCCTATATAAATCTATGTAAAACTGTGACCCCCGGGGCGGGGCCAAATTTTACACCAAGGTCACCATTTGAACAAACTTGGTAGAGGACCATCAGCTTAAACAAATGCAAAATATTAAACATCTGGCTCAAGCATTTTCAGAGAAGAAGATTTTTTAAGTTTTTCCCGATACAAGTCTATGTAAAACATGTGACTCCTGGGGCTGGGCCAAATGTGACACCAGGGTCACCATTTGAACTTGGTAAAGGACCATAATCTTATAGTAAATGCAATATATTAAACCTCTGGCTCTTGTAGTTTCAGAGAAGAAGACTTTTAAAAAAAAAATCCTATATAAGTTTATGTAAAACTGGGACCCCCGGGGCGGGCCCAAATTTCACCCCCAACGTCATCATTTGAACAAACTTAGTAGAGGACCATAAACTGATGCTACATGTAATACATGAAAGCTCTATGCCTTGTGGTTTCAGAGAAGATGTTTTAAAGTTTTTTCCTAAATAAGTGTATGAAAAACATGCAAAATCCCAATATACAAGTTTTGGACCCCCAGGACAAGGTCAATTTTGACACCGTAAACTTCATTTGAACAAACTTGATAGGCTAGGTGTTGGCGATTCTATTAAAAGAAAAACTGTTGAAATCTTTGAAGCGGTTTTTGAGAAGAAGATATTTTAAGGTTTCAACTATATATTCAACTATATATGGTAATGGCGGCCATCTTGGATGTTGCGCTGACCTAATTTTAACAAATCTAAAAGACATTTATCTAAGGATCATCCACGTGAAGTTTGGTTAAAATTGGCCAAGCGGTTTCTGAGAAGAAGTCGTTTGAAGCAAAATTTAACGACGAAGACGGACGAAAAGTTATCCCAATAGATCACCTTGAGCCTTCGGCTCAGGTGATCTAAAAAGCAGGGGTATTCATCACCTTCAGTGATAGTTCTAGTTCTAAATGCATAAACCGAATATGGCATAATTTTTAACATGCAATAGAGACCAATTTATCAAAGAGGAATTTTGATGAAACTTGAAATTGCTTGGTTCACAATCGAAGAGGAGTTTGCCCATTGCAAGTGGTTTTGTGTACAGTTCGGCTGTTACAGCTTTTTTTCCTAGCCTTGTTTAAAATACTATTGTTTTAGCGCGGACCATTAAAACAAACAAAAAATGTACAGTATGGTTAATATGTTTTCCATTTTCTCTAACATGAAAGTAAATGAATAAACATTGACTTTTTTAAATTGATAGTGTTGTTCAGTCATGTTTAATAAGAAAATCTAACAGGTTTATTAACATATTCAATGTTGATTGGTTTTTGACGTCATGTACGTCAACCGTTAAGACGTTAGCATGTTGAGACGTATTTTAAACGTCAGATGCAAAACATCAATGCAATGAAATGCGTTATTTTAAGCAACGCTACGTTCCAACAACACATTTAAATAGGATGTATATGTAGATGTATGATGTTGAGAGATAGGTATAAAATGCAAGTTGTGAGAATTTGTTTGTATTTTGTGCAATCTCTCAAAAAATGTGTTTCATGATACATAAAACTCCATAGTAGATAAGAAATAAAAATATTCCAGCGGGTTTATATTGTGCAAGGTCAAAACCGGGTGTTGATCTGGGACAATATCATGAATATAAACCCATTGGAAATATCTTATTTCTTAAATACACAGAATTTTTTCCACTTATATACTTTTTTGCGTAGTTTGACGATTTTCGTCTGTCCACGCACACGTTCACTACCTTAGGTGGTTGAATTGTGGCTTAACACAAAGGCATTCAATAAAGTTTACTCCGTAACCACTTCAGCCTATTGTTATTCAGATGATCATTCCTTTGATCTTGGAACAACCACTTTAAAAGGTGCCATCGGTTGACGTTTTGGTTAAAGGTTTTGTTTTTCCTCATTTCTCAAAAAGGAATTGTCAGAATTTGATAAAGCTTTAAAACTTGGCACACCTGGACCCGGTTTTATGAAACAACTTACGACAATTTTGATCATAAGTTAATTTCTTAAATTCTTAACTTTGATTTACAATTCACAAATGAAAGTCGAGTTCATTTCATTTTCTTATACATCTGATGTTTCTGCACATAATGCACACATACTTATCTACATTGAATGCTTAGTGCAAAAATGTGAACAGTTTTAAAATTTGAGACTTATTGGAAGAGGTCTAATCTAACGCTCTAATAAAACAGGGACCACTTCATTATAATTACACAATGTCATACGACAAGAACCATAACTGTCGTGTAATTTAACTGAATTATCCCTCTTTTTTACATAGATTTTTCAGTTAAAATTGAATGTAAATTGGTTTTCGCTAAATAACTTCAGTTATTGACCTGAAACTTGCTGTGTAGTAGCTTAAATGTAAAAATGAAGCTTGGGATTACATTTGAGATTACTGGGGTCAAGGTCATTGCTACTAAAAATAGACCAGAGAAACGCCTGTTGGCGTTAAAGCCGGGTTTTCAACAATATGAAAGATGAGTCATGTGAATAGTGAATGCAAGATCATAACAAGATCAAAAAATCACAACAGATTTTAGTTTCTTTTCAACGTACAGTTTTTCAAGCTTCTGACAAACTGGACATAAAACTTAAAGCGAATTCTAAGTCATGAAATGGGACTAATTATGAAAATATTCAAGGGGGCTAATTATGAAAACATTCTGAAACTGTTTTTTTATTTTTTAGTACCTGTGACCTTGACCCCAGTGACTCCAAATACAACACCATACTTCCTTTTCATATACCCTACCTGTCCAGAAAGTTCCTTCCCAATATCTCATTCCTAACTGAAGTAATTGAACGGAAACCATTTTTCTATTTTTAATAACAGTAACCTTAACATTGACCCCAAATGCCAAATGCAACATCAAGCTTCCTTTTCATATAAGCCACATATCCAGAAAGTTTCATGTCAATATCTCATTCCTAACTAAAATTATTGAGCGGAAACAAAAGTTAATGCAAACTTAAACAAAAAGGTTAACATAACATGTGTTTAATGGAGAAAGTAGGAAACAGTGACCTAGTTTTATGAATAAGGTCATTGCTTCATGAGAAGAAGGTGCTGTTAAAGTTTGGTGAAGATTTGATTACGCTAATCTATAAGACAATTTTCTTTACCAAGTTTGTTCAAATGATGACCCTCGGGTCACATTTGGCCCTGCCCCGGGGGTCACAGTTTTACATAGACTTGTATAGGGAAAAACTTTAAAAAAAATCTTCTTCTCTGAAACTGCAAGAGCCAGAGGTTTAATATGTTGCATTTACTTTGAACTTAGGCACATAAAAAATATGTCTAGTTCAGGTAACCCGACCGACCCTATTTTAAGGGGCCGACCTTAGTCCTCCACCAAGTTTGTTTAAATTGTGACCCTGGGGTCAAATTTGGCCCGTCCCGGGTGTCACAGTTTTACATAGATTTAAATAGTATTTTTTAAAAAAAAATCTTCTTCTCTGAAACTACAAGAGCCAGAGGTTTAATATGTTGCATTTACTTTGAGCTTAGGCACATAAAAAATATGTCTGGTTAAGGTAACCCGACCGACCCTATTTTAAGGGGCTGACCCTAAAACTTTTTATGCAAAAATTAAAAAAAAATAAATTAAAAAAAAAAAATCAAACTAAGGGTATAGTAATTGAACATATTAAATTCATTATCAGAATTGAATTCATTATTGAGAAAAAAACAAGAAAAAAAACAACCTATCTACCTACCTACCCTTTTTTTTTTGCCAGTGTTACCTGAACCACACATATTATTTTGTTTGGCCTTATGGTCCTTTACCAAGTTTATTCAAATGTTGACCAATAGAGCTACTGCATTGGCAAAAAGGTCGCTGGGGGTTTAAACCTGGTTCTAATGTGCACCAAATCTCACTATTATCCCATTGCTGTCCAATTAAAGAAATCCCCACCAGGCTATATCCTCTAAAAAAACGAAGCAGCATTAGTTTAAACATATTTATTTTACATTGATTGCGAAACAATTTATTGCAACTTCGATTAATCACTCTCGATGGCTTCCTGGGTAGAACGAGTACTAAGCAATGTGGATTAATTAACTTGCTCAAGGATAAATAACGTGGACGCGGCATTAAAAGGCAATATAAGTATAACACAAACATAATCATGTATATATGAATATAAAATCTAAAACCTAGAAAAATCCGGTTGTCACAGCATTTAAACACTTCTATTTTCTGTAGCATACTATGGTTGGTACCTCCTTACTTACACACCACATGCAATAAATTCGTTTAATTTAATACAAAAGGAATTTCACTGAAATTGATTATGTAATGAGATTTGTTTCATTGAAGCAAAGATTTCACAAGACGAACGTAATGACACTGTATGTGTATTTTAGTCAAGTGTTTCAATAAGAAATCAATGTCGCTTTGGATATTGACACTTCAGATTTATTGTATTCAAGGTATGTTATCATAAGAGATCAATGACGCTTTGGTGGAGATCGTTTACAGTACCTGATAAGTACTGAAATGAGGATCCTTTGGAAGCAACAAATACATGCGTTGAACAAAAAAATGCATTCCTCCATAACATATGCATACTATTTCATACATAATAAAATTATGTTCTAATATAGTCACTTATCGCAATCTCGCGAGATAGCGAGATAAGAGATGCGAGAAGGCGAGAAACGCGAAACGAGACCATTCACGAGGCGAGATCTCGCCCCGCGTTCGCGCCTTGCGTTCTCGCTCTGTCGTGTACCTGGCGATATTGCGAGATTGAGAGAATACCGAAAGAGACTCCGTAGGCTTAGTACCTACAAGTTTCATTTCGGATATTATGTTGGTATCAAGATCTAGTACTATCTTGAAGTGACCATCAGCTGAATGTACCAAGGAAAGAGAGGAAGAATGAGGCAAACAAAAGGAGGCGGACAAAGTCACTTTGGTCATATACCGGTACTATACTGTAATTGTCATGATCAACAACATACCCGGGATGTTTCTCAATGGCAAGCCAACAACATACCCGGGATGTTACTCAATGACGAGCCAACAACATACCCGTGATGTTAGTCAATGAGATGTTACTCAATGACAAGCCAACAACATACCCGAGATTTTACTCAATGACAAGCCAACAACATACCCGGGATGTTACTCAATGACGAGCCAACAACATACCCGTGATGTTAGTCAATGAGATGTTACCAATGACAAGCCAACAACATACCCTGGATGTTACTCAATGACAAGCCAACAACATACCCATAAGTTAACTCAATGACAAGCCATGTATTTGTGTAAAGTGACGAACTTTCTTGGGTGTGTTTATATAAGTAGCGTTTGTTTTAATTATTCCTATGAACATATTTAATTATTCAGATGTGCACATTTCTGCTTTTATTTGGTTTCAGTCTAATTTAAACACTGCATTTTAGTTTTAATGATGTCTAATGGCAGCTAAGTACAATAATTTGTTAATTAGTATACGTAGAGTAGTTCTCATATTATATTATTTTCGAGATAAACGCATTTACGAAAATCCCAAATGACAGAGCCGCGTTTGCCAACACTATAATGCAAGAGTCTGCAATCTAAGATCGTTCGCATAATTGTGTTAACGAATTTCGTTAGCTGATTTATGATTTCTGGATAAAAAGCGGAGCGCGTTGATGGATCTAAATTTCTGTTTTCTGTAACCCAATTGCGAATTTTAATTGCCGACATTACTGGAAAGATATTCATTACTATTCCTTCATGGCTATGGCTATGAAATTTGTGTCACAGTCAGTTATTTCTTTCTTCTGTAATATCCATGCAGACATATAAAGCTGCAACCAATTCCAGAAGGAACAACGCCTGCACAGAAATATATTATATGTATACGTGTTTGCTCAATGTGCCTCCCAGTTTCCAATGTGTTCACAGTAGCGTGAACATGAATTACGTAAATTTCATTTAGACATGCAGGTCACTGTGTTTTATGGATGTCTTTACTATTTAATTGCTTCTTTACATTTTTCTTTGTAATTGATATTCTTTTATAATTTTTTATGATTAAATCTTAACTTTTGTGCAGAATAATATCTTAAATTCTTCGTTATGTGTATGTTTTCTTTTATTGTCTGTCTAATTTCAATAGTTTATATTTCCGACTTTTTTTTACAGTAAATAAATCTCTTTATATTTGCGTCTAAAATCTCATACAATAGTGACAGGTATGACTTCTTTATGTTGATAAACAAACCAGGAATTGTGCCGTGGTAGCCGAGAGGCCGAGTGGATCGCACGTTCTTCTCTAAATCCAGAGATTGGTGTTCGGGACTCACTGAGGCCACTGGGTTGATTCGAGGCTACACTTCCCCTAGCCCAGCGGAAGCCAACTGAACCGTTTCATTTCATAACGGGTATCGATTGTTTGTCAGACATTCTAATGAACTACTAATAGCTTCAAATTGTTTAATGTTATACCCTCTGGTATTCACTCACTCACTCACTCACTCACTCACTCACTCACTCACTCACTCACTCACTCACTCACTCACTCATTCATTCATTCATTCTCATTCATTTATTCATTCATTCATTCATCGTTCGTTTGTTCATTCGTTCGTTCGTTCGTTCGTTCTTTCGTTCATTCATTTAGTTTTAACGGTCAACATTTACTTTGACAAAACATGGTGTGGGGGGATCAAAACATTCTCTGCCATCCATCCTCTCAGATTATTAATTTAAACAATATTTTATTCAAGTACTGAATGGGATTGGAGAACAGGCAATGCCTATGTAAGACCTCTCTCTCAGATTATTGACAGGACATGTCCCACACCTCTGTTCCTATTCCTTGTATCCGTATAAACCTCGACAAAAAGCCTACATATCATCTCCAGAAAATTTGACAGATATCCCCTGAATGGAATACAAGCTCCATTATAAGCTGTGCTATGAATAATCCTATTTTAATGCGCAGAAGAGTGTCTTTGTCTACTGATAAATATTTAGGTGTAAACATAAACTAAGAGTATATACGTCATGCAGGCTTAGTTGTCGGATTTGTCTCGAATTAATTTTGGTATTGATCTTGAGTTCATTAAACTAAAACATTAATACGTCTTGAGAGAGTGCAATATGTGTCTATGTAAGTACAAGTTGGTCCAGCAATCTAATAACTTTCATTTGTTTCATAGCCGTATCGCGTTGCAAGGTCACAAGTTGATTGTATGCAACGTAATGTTTCCATGGTCAGAATCACGGTTTTCTAGCGAAGATAATATAACTTTACAGTAGATAATATAAATAGACACAAACTAAAACATTGTCACATTTTTTGCAATGTCATTAACAGTAAGTTAGCAATTATTGTAATTATATCCGAAAAAAACAAAATGCATATCGATCCATAAACAGTTTTGAATTACCTGGTCGAAACTCCTCTATTCAATCCATTTGTATGTACATATTCACTGCATTATTATAAGCATAAATACTGACAATATGTAATTAACATTCACATTAAGTAAAATATGGCTTGTTCAAGAACTATTACAAACCTTACCGTGGACAGCAGACCCAAGGCCTGTTTTGTTGTTTTGTTTCCACTTTTTCCGTTTATATGTTCTTTATTTTTCCGTTTTCTAGCGCTATTAATTTGCTGGTTTCGGGGTTTTACAATTTCAAATAAGTATAGGATAGAGGGTATGAAGAGAAATCTTCACCATTAAGAAACCGAAAGTAAGGGATCGTAGCGACCGACCGCGGTTTCTTAATGGTAAAGATTTCTCGATTTCTCTTCATAGCCTCTATCATACTTAGTGTCTACCACACAGACTATCGATAGTCTCTATATAGCTTACACTCTTAATAATGTTAGATAGTGGGTAGGATCAATATAAAAGAGAAACAAGGGGTGCGTTTAACTCACCTCTTGTGTCCGTTTAAGGAATTAGGAGTGAGTAACTTGAAAAGAGCTTGAAATAACAAATATGTATAAATATACAATTGAAAGTAAAACTCATTTGTCTATCAGTTGAAAATACACTGATACATGTTTATGTTATTGTTACTATATAGCAACGTCCCTGAAGAATTCATATATTGACACAGATAAGTGAATTAATTATTACATTTCTATGGATGAAATATCGGGATTTCTCAGTGAAAGTTTATTCATATATCGCAAATATTAATAACTAACTCGGAACACTGAAAATATCTAACTTGCTCACTTCTTTTTTATTTTGCGTCTGAGCAAGCGCGAGTTTTTACATTTGACGGGACTACTTTTTTATGCAAACAAAAACAGCGTATTTCGCTATCATGTCTGATGTATTGAGTACTGTCGACTGGGACGCGATAAACGAACTGCTTAAAGCTACACAATCCCGATAAAAGGCACACTAGAACTGAACAAATGTAACGGTCATTACGCATGTTGTTCTAAGTGATTACTGTATACGTGTGGGTTCATATATACAACATGCGCACTACCTAAATTCACTGAATATTAATGAGATAAGGCGGTACTGTATGAGACGTTTCAGGTACTTTGTGAAGCGACCACTGGTCTTATAACGGGTATAAAAGTGGATTTTAGCAGACGGCATTTTACCACCGAACTGATGAGACCAATCTTCAGTAGAAAGACCTAATAGGAAATACAAGTCATTATACATTGAAAAGGAAGCTAAAGATGTACTTACTCAAACAACCTTATAAGTCCATATTTATATATAATCCAAAACAATACCTATAATTAAACGTAGCGGCCTTTTAACAAAGACCCTTTCCAACTATCGCGTTGCATCAAAGAAACTATTATATACAAATAATCCTCCATTTTTATGTGTGTGTGTGCAGTGTATATTGACACAAAACACAAGGGAGACATTGTTTATCGAAATTGGAATATTGGTAGAGGCTTGTAACTAATGGTAAAGATGGAGATATAGTATTTGTTATGTGAAGTTATGCATGCATGGTTTCCACATATTAGTAGATTATAAATCAACATAGTTTTAATGAATTCCTCTTAATTTATGCATGAATTGAACTTTTGAAATTGAAAATAAAATGTATAGAGAGACACAGAGAGACACAGAGACAGAGAGAGATATAGAGAGTCAAAAAGAGGGAGAAGGAAAGAGAAAGAGAGAGAGAGACACAAACAGAGAAAGAGATATACAGAGAAAGAAAGAAAGCGAGAGGGAGGGAGGGAGGGAGGGAGGGAGAGAGGAAAATAGTGAGAAAATGGGAGAGAGAGTGGGGAAAGGAAGGAGTGGGGTGGAAGGCATTGAGAGAGAGTTTCTATATAGTCTTATAAACATAGGCGTAAGAGCCGGAGGACTTTCAACAATGGTAGCTGTGAATCAGCGGTGACCCCAATTCACCCCAATTTCGGGGTGGGTCCCAATATTGATGTTTTCACGAAACAAACAAAAATGCAACAGAAATGTATGAATTGGCATCTGAACATTAACATTCTGATTGATATTATTTCAAAATCAAAGAAAATATGAAAGAGGTCAGCTTCCGTCTGTATGACAGGGTAATTGTTAACTAAAAACCGAAAGTTTTAGTATAACAATTAAGTTCAAACACTAGTAATTAACCTTTCTTAAGTTTATTGATTTGTAAAGTAATTTTAAATGAAAACAGGCCCGTAACCAGCCCTGAAATTTAACCGAGTCATATCCCTTATGTTGGTGTCCGGTGGCATTAACCTCCCTCTCCACCCTAGATTCCCCCAGGGTCCTTATATACTAGTATAAAGTTGTTTTTATGTAAAGTATGTACATTCCCAAAATTCAACCAAGGCAAATACCTCTGTGTGCCACAGTGTAGCTACGGACCTGGAAAAGCAATGGTTTATATTCACGGTGGACAGACGTAACGGACACTGGCTGCTCAAAACAGCGTTACCTTGTGTAAAGGACCCTGGCGGATAAAAACACGTAAACTGTTAAAAAATATTTAATATTACTTTACAATAAGACGGTTTTTTAAAAATGATCGCACCCACGGAACACTAGATGCATTTGTGTGTCTGAATTCATGAAGAACGGGTTATAAAAAAGTGTTTTAGATGTGAAAGAACGCGCACTGTTTACACACCGACGCGTGAAAGTACGTCTAGTTCCAAGACAATTGTGTTATTTCAAAAATGGTGACTGCTATTGGCATATGCTATGTCTGGAATTATGTATGTTCAGCCATAACATCCATTGGACGTAAATATCTATCGATTGCCAGATTGTGCATTGCAAAGTAACGGATCCTGGTTGCTCATGGCACCGGATCCTGTTTGCTTCTGACACAGGATCCTAGTCGGTAGTTGCAAACATACATCTTAAAAAAAACGACTAGATATGTCCCCCTGTTCGAAATATCTCGGTCTGATATCAGCGGTGGAAGATAAAGCCGCGACATTTTCAATTGGGTGGGGTTTGTGCCTGGGTCAACTTATGGTAAAAAAACAATGCGCTGGGATATTTTAAAGATTTTCACATTTAACGAGTTTTCACCTTCCAAATATCGGCGAGGAACTCGTACACTTCAAGGGGGCTGGCGTGGTCTACTTGATAGCACGTTGCATTTGACCCGGATGAAGCCTTATCGCCGCAAGTCAATTTCTTCTGTGTATTATTGAGTAAAACATGTGCCTTTATTCTCGCCCGAACCGGTATGTACACCGGAGTCTATCCTTGGAACAATTTGCTAATCACAGAAAAAATATTCGTAAGTAAGATTAGGGCAGCTTCTCGGAGTTTTATGTATCCTTCCTTTCTTTTGGGCGACCGGCTATAAATTTTCAATATAATGTCTTGATAAACAATTAAACAACAATCAGCTAAATGTTATGTGATAACCTTTTCAAATCATAGGATGACTCCGATGAGGGTGCTCCTCTCGAAATCCGCTAGTGCTTAAGCAAAAGTGGCAACATTCTCAATAAAGCTTTCTCTAGAATTATATTATATGTATAAAATAATGAAAACTTGCGAATTCAAAGTTTACCATTGGTAAATGCCTATTTAAAACTTGTAATGGACATTTTCAGTAAGTATTCGGAGATTATAAACGAAAAGCTAAGCTTTTCTATAGGAGAAGTTCAATGTATTACTTTATACAATTATATTAATTTGTGAATAAATGTACATTAAGAGTTATTTTAAACAAAATATCTAAATAAAAAAACGTGTATATACTAGTAGTTGTTCATATTGCTGCATTTGTATTACTTGTAATATTTGATTTTTTATTCATTGATGCATTTTGTTTTTAAGTATCATTTATGATCAAACAATTGTTACCTGTTTGGGGCTTAACCTGGGCGTTGCTAGTGTGGTCCCGCGGCAAACTTCATGAACTTGCTTATTCCCAGATACTCTGTGGTTCATTTCTTCTCACTATTTTATATCTTATTTGACGCTGAGATGTTGATAATATAGTCTGAATCCTTATATCCTCTCACCCCTACTTTTTCGTTTGTTTGTGTTGTTTATTTTGTGTTTTTTATGTATTGTGTTGTTTTTTTAATTTTCGGATTTTTGCAGACAGTGTGTACACAGCTGCGTGCTCTAAGATAATGCCTTTTAAATAAACCTTTTTTTTTAAATATTGAATGTTGTTTAACGGCTCAGCAACACAGTATAAGTTATTTAGAGCCGCTCCAGAGAAAGAGGAATGATACATAGGATTCCGGGAACCGTGCTCTACTCTTATTATCAAATAGATTCCTTTGGTTCTTTAACGTGCTCGGAGGATAGACCGATACACGAGACCGCCCGCTTTACGTCCCCATCCGACGGACGAGGCTAAGGGAAAGTGTCTTGCCCAAGAACATACCGACGAAACTCAGTGGCACCATGGAGGGAGGATTGAACCCGGGGCCTCCGGTTACAAATAAAAAAATTGTCTGAGGTCATTGTCGTGTAAAACGGTGACAAAAACCGTCATGCAGCGCGCTGCGGGGAAAGTAAGTTTGGCTAATGTCTATTGCGGGCCCATAGTTTATTTTAGGGTACTGTCGACGGAAGACAGGTCGTGAAGAGAGAATTATCTCAAGGCGCAAATGTATATACACGAACGTAGGTCCGGAGTACATTTGTTTAGTATCGTACCTTCTACGACATAGACGCATTTAGCCAAACTCACCACCAGATTCTATCACTATAACAAGATCACACCCTTTACATTCAATATTGGGCTGTTCTTTTTTTATTTTCCATCATGCTGTCGAATGAATGATTTTAGTACCGGTGGTCCAGAGTGGTGAGGTACTGTTTCAAGTTCACCGCTACGGTCGTGGTTACGAATCCAGCTCGTTCCCAGATTTCATGAGGCATGCATTACTTGTCCTACTTATGAAAATGTGGATGGTGTGCCTCCCTCACGAAAAAATCGACCAACATATATAACCTAAAATGTGCTGAAGATGACTTAAAACACCATGCAACCAATGATGCTTTTTTATTGTTTGTTTCGGTGGAGCCAAAGTCCCGATCGTCGTTTTCCTCTTTAATCTGAAGGTATATAGAAAACAATCTATCAACCAGGATCCGGTGCCAAAGATACAGATTGTGTCCGTTGCCAGAATCTCAAGCATTTTTACAAAGCAACCAGGGTTCGGTGCTCTGAAATTTAGACATGATGTAAATATTTGCAGATTTGTAGATTAAACAGTTATCTTTATTGAACAACAGCAGTTGCAGACCAGTTTGGGATCACATTAAATCAGTCGGAGAGAACATATGGAAGTTTGGCTTTTTAAAGTCATCAACTTTGTATCGACCGGTTAAGAGTAAATTTGTTTCAGCGTGTTAGGAATTATTCTGCATTTGTTGTACATAAAGAAAATGTATTTCGAAGGATATGATATTCAAAAGTTCCGTCGCATAACGTTTTTTTCTTATACATACGATACTGTATCTTTATGTTCGAACTTTTTGACACCAGTGTCCATTTTCTTTATTTTTTTTACCAACCAGGGTCCGTTACAAGTGCAACCAGAATCAAGGTAACGCAATTTTGAGCAAACAGGGTCCGTTACGTCTATCACCGTGATATTCGCGATTGAGCATATTTATGTAAAGTAACTTAATTAATACGACATTGATAATCGGCCTCCGTAGTGCAGTAGGTTAACGCGCTGTCTTAGTATGCTTTCGCCGTTGCGAACGGAGTTCTAGCCCAGGCCTTACGACTTTTTTAAAACATTTTTTTTATGAATTTTCTTTTTTATGAAGAAGTAGTATTCAAATGCCTTTCAAATTCTTCAGATTTAAATATTAACAAACATATGCATAATAGCACGCACATAAGCACGGTTACCGCACGCACCCACAAAAGCTCGCACGCAAGAACGATCCTTTTTTTTACGAATTGTGACTCTTATTATTTCCCAAGAAGCTCCGGAATTGAAAAGTCACATCCTGAAATCTACAATTTGCGAGAAATAATATTGCTGGTCTTTTTCCAACAAAAGAAAATTCCATAAATATAACTTAATTTGAACAATATCCTTCAAGTGTCACATTGTAAACAATAATTTCTCCCTGTCCCGAGTCAACTCTTGAGCATGTATTACACGTAACATACTATTGGCTACCGATACACGCTCTCTGTACATGTATACATGTATAATACGTGTGTGATTTTGGATTATTTCAAGTATAGTATAGGAAATAAGTATATACAATATATGGAACATATGTGGAATACGCGGGTAAGTGTTTATAATTCTCTACATAGTGATGTATTTACGTTATGGCCTTACGCATTTAACTTGTTCCCTTTCGTTCAACATTACAAACATGTATATAGTTATATTGCACGCCATTGAATATCCTCATCGAGTTGAACAGTCTGTAGTTATCGGATATCTGAGCAAATTGCTATATAAACGTTTAGGCTTATATACCCGTAATCGCTGGGTGGGTACAATTTCAAAGTTACCGAAGCGTTATCACGCCTATTATGGAAATCCTCGATATACTCTATGACAATATACCAGCCTAAACAATGTAGACAACACAACCAGCAAAGAACTTCATCTATAGGCGTTCTTATGTTTAAAAAAAATTGAAATTGTATTATTTTATCGGGATTTTGTAGCTTTAAGGACTATTGGTCAGCCATATTTCAAAGAAAGTGTTTGGGGAATGGTAAATATTTGTTTGCATTAAATAGACAAGTTTTCTTTTTAAAAGGTCAATACTACTAAAGAGAACAGTAATAAATTGCACTTGAATGTAAATTATTTTTTTTAAAAATTACAAGAATAAAAATATTGAGTTTAATATCTCAAAGTTTGATGCGAAAATACTTCTTGTTTTAACATTTATTTCCTGAAAAGATTTGATTTATAATATAGCTCAATCATCCATTCGACGGCACACAAGACTTCATTTCTTAATATAAGAACTAATGCAGTAACACTATAATCTTTTCCGAGCTTTTTTCATTATGTATATAGTTAATTGATATACTTCTTTTGTTTCATCACATAGTGCATATGGTCAATTTGCACATTACCATTCCACACCCCACCTTTTTATCAAATATGGATGACCAATAGTCCATAAGAGTCCAGAGTACCAGGAACTTCAAGAACAAATGTCACTAAAATGACCACAAAACCAAATGGTAAAAGTATATAATATATATTTCATCAATTGATTGATTTATAAAAAAAGTTTTAGTCAGTTCAATGGTTGACAATCCTGTATTTCAGAAGTTCTGAGGTTCTCCTGCCAGAAACATCATGCTACCTATATGCAGTATCTTGATTTCAGTGACCTGGAAAATAATAGTGTTGTTTTAAAGAAGAGATCAGACCCTTTGAAGTTGTTTGGTGGGTTAGGTTGGGTGGGGAGGGGGTAGAGAGGAGTCCGGGGAAGGTCTGGGTGTTTTCAGCACAGTTGACTATGTAAATACAAATACCAGTAAGTGCATATACTATCTTCACTTATTCATTACCAGTGTCTACAGTATTCCATTATAAGTAAGCTTAATAAATTCTTATGCGATGAAAGGATTTGTTCAGCAGCCTTTAGTGAAGGTTGTTCCCCGTCAATTTATTTCAACTGACCGCAATTTTGGATAAAAACTGATAAAAATAAAACAACATTTTAACCACTAACCCACATTTCTCTATAATTTGAAAACTGAAAAAAAAAATGCCCAGCCCACATTTTACTATAATTTTGATGAGAATCTAATAACTTTTTCATATCAATCTAATAAATTGATTATTTATTTGTAAAAGTCAGACTAAACGGGGTGGATTATAGTGAAATCCTTCACGAGATGGTAGACGTGACGCTCGTTTGTGAAAAGAACAACACGTCTACCATCAAGTGAAGGATTTCCCTATAATCTAACCAAGCAGTAAATAACCTATTTCGCTCTTTCGTGAAAAAAACAAAAACAACACGTCTACCACCTCGTGAAGGATTTCGCTTTATTACATTTCTATGGGTGAAAGATTGGGATTTCTCAGTGAAAGAATATTCATAATCACTAAATATTAATAACTTTAAACGCAAAAATAACTAACTGGCGTTGGGCCATGACGTCAATAAAGTGTTTGTGACGTCGACGTCATCCGCCGATAACGTTCAATAATTCGAATAATTCCGTTTAAATCATACTTAAACTGATTTCAAATGTAATAAATGGATTATTTAACTGTTGGGATCGATTATTGGGAAATCCTTCCCAATAATTTTTCTTTCACTCTCAAGTACCTCGAAGTAGTTTATAATCATGACGGTGACGTGTACTTGGTGCATGCAATGAAAGAACAACAAAAACGAGAAATTGGATGGACACAAAAGACGTCCGGAAATTTAAACCCAAGGCTTGGAACTGTGAAATTCCGAGAGATGTCCTGTGCGAGCCTACCGCATCTACGCATAAAAAATGCCAGAGAAAGTTTGCAAATTCAGATTTTTTCCTGGCCATTAATGTAAAGAAACCAACGTAAGGACAGTCCTGGTACAAAGCCAGTGCAATGGGCATTAACACCATTTACGGATTAACAAAAACCATGATCACGCAATGTAAAGGCATTAATGATGTGAGACGTCTCACAAACCATAGTGTAAGAAAACACCTAGTGCAGAAATGCTGCGATCTGAATTTGGCACCAACGGAAACAGTACAAACAAGAGGTCATAAAAACGTTCAGAGTATCAACAACTATATTAAAATGAACGACCAGAAACAAAAAGTAGTTTGCGAGGCCCTTGGACAGCAAACGAGACCCATATCCAGGAACTCTTTCATGAATGCAGGAATTGGTCAAGCGTCGGCTTCGTATACGTACAGCCAGCAGGCAATGTCGTCATATTTTGGCAGCACCACCATAAATGGAGGAACTTTCATCTACCATGCTGTTCCAGGGGGAGATAACTGGGCCGGTAAAATTGAACCCTCCAAGAAGCGTTTTAAGCGTATTCGCTGTTTGAGTTCAGATAGAGACAGTGATTAATCTTTGCTGCAAAGCGCCTACTTGGCACGTAATTGCCATTGTACTCTGGCCAAATGTCAAAACTGTTGACATGTAAGCTGTTCAACTTCATGTGTTCAGGACTAGTTCTGCCTTATAAGCATATTCACTAACACTTGTTACTGTTTTTTTAAACATTCACATTATGCAAAAAGAAAATTGTCATTTTTAATTGACATTGAAACGGTTATTAAATCAATTTACAATGATTCAAAAGTAGTTCTTCTGTTACTGCATTCTTGCTTGTGTTTGTTTTACATTATTTCTCCAAGTCCAAGACCACTTCTCCACCCACTCAATTTCTTCTTTCACTGCCTTTGGCAGCATCGAAATGGCAGCTAATAAATCCTCATTTCCTTTGAATAAATATCTCGTTTACTGCTATGCTGAAACGCTGAAAACTATGATTATGATCCGTAGGTATCCGAATTATGACACACACAGCTTCTACACAAGTCACAACTGAACGAAACCATGCAGCTATGTCGCCATTTTTACTTGCCACTTGGTGACGGCAAATTAGCAAGTTGTCGACGGATCCAATAATTTATTTAGATTCATATACTTTCGTTCAATCATTGGGCAATCCTGAGCTAAACCAATACACTGTTCGCGTCTTAAATTCGTTTTTCATGTCTGAAAACACGATGAATGAATTTTCACTTGATTTTCTGACTGAATTTGAAGGATGGACGCCATGCCGATAATGGGGCACTATCCTACGTACACAATTAAATAAACACTTTGGGCATTTATTAAATAAATGCAGTTTTTTTAAGGTAGGTGATAATTTCCATAGGCAGCAGTATGTCATTTGCATATTCTATTCTATTCTGCCGAAACGTCATCAGTTTATGCGTAACACACAGAGTTGTCGTTCCTTGCAATCGACGTAGACCTGGATAAGGTTACAGTACCCTATTGCAAAAACCGGTCTGATTGGTGGAAAAAGTATATGGAAACCCCTATGCCTAATGCATAAGTAAGCCTTATTTTGATAGGATGATAGACTAAGTGGGAAATTCAATTAGGTTAACTTGATGATTTCTATTTTTTTCAGCATCCCTGGAGCAATTTGAGTGTCATCTCTAGTGTCTTTAAGTGGAATATTGTAAATAGGTAATGTATCAGAATATTTGCTGACAATTAATATCAATTTTAAGTTTTAAAGTACCGTATGAGGCTAAAATCTGAAAAGGCCTCTTTTCCTAAATTTTGACTTGATGTGAATAAATAAATGTCCTCCTTTGTACCGAAAGCCTCAGAACGTTCACATTTTGTATGAGATGATTTTTTTTTCATTTTGATGCTAAAATATTCGAAGATTTATAGAAAATAGCATTTATTTTGTATGTTTCCTAAAAGATATGCTTACACGTCCAGTTTTCTTCATTTATCCACATTTAATCATTCTGCATTGGCATTACCCTGCAATATCTCACATGTATTGGTCTTATTATTAGTGATACTTGTGTATTGAATTGCATTATTTACCATAGTCTTAATAATAAAATTACCTTGCATTTTCCTGGACTTGAAATCACAGGGTAGTTGATAAATGACTACAAAAGTGTGAGGTAGGCTTATTCTTTGAGCTATAACTTCTTTTTTGTCTGTGTTTTCATGCATATTTTGGTCAAAATGTAGCATTGAATGACTGTTTTTAATGAAAATAATCTCAGTAGCACCTTTAGGGTATAATTTGTTCATAAGAAATATTGGAATTTGAGAGCATGCATTTTTCTTCATAAAAATTAACATTTTCATGCATGAGTGATTTTGAAGTCAGAACCCCAAACTATTTATATTTTTGGTTTTCTACACAAAAGACCATGTCTGGTAACTTTAGTTGATCAAAATATATTAAACGGTTGAATTATTATTACACTTCTTCTGTTAGGTAAAACGCGTCTGAAAATGCTGGATATATATATGTTATAAGGCGGTTTGAATGCAGCCATTTAACCGGAAAGACTAAAGATCTTAGTGAAAGCTTCTTGTCAGTTCATTTGGTCCATCTTATTGGCCAGTTTGATATGTCCGATAAATATTTTGAAGAAATGTCGCGTCTCCTAAAGGATGATTTTTATGTTTTTTCTCAATATTGCTTTTACCGGTCCAATCAGCTTGGAATTTTCTTTGAATACTTGAAACTGACAGTGAACACAATAACTGATGTTAACATTTTGAAATTCAAAACCGAACAGGATTTTGAGCATTGAAATCACAATATGTTGATTTTGAAATGTGGCGTGGCTATCATTTTCAGCATCCCTAGAGCAATTTGAGCGTCATCTCTAGTGTCTATAAGTGATATATTGTCAATAGGTAATGTATCAGAAGATTTGCTGACAATTAATATCAATTTTAAATTGTAAGGTACCGTATGAGGCTAAAATCTGAAAAGGACTCTTTTCCTAAATTTTGACTTGATGTGAATAAATAAATGTTATCCTTTGTACCGAAAAAGAGTATGATAATTGACCTTTTGAAACGGCCGAGCACGACACATACGAGATATTGCAGTCTCGGTTTGATTGAGATTGTTCATGAGCGGTAGTGAAATGTGCTAACTACCGCTCACGCCCTCTAGCCCCGGGTTGAGCAGAACTCAATATTCATAAAATCAATAGTACACAATTTTAACCATCCCGAAGATGGCATGCAGACGGCGGTGGACATGGAGTTATATGCTTCCCCATGTCGTACGGCGTATGGTCCCAGTATCTAATGAAAGCCTCAGAACGTTCACACTTTGTATGAGATGATTTTATTTTTCCTTTTTGATGCTAAAATATACAAAGATTTATAGAAAATAGCATTTATTTTGTATGTTTCCTAAAAGATATGCTTCCACGTCCAGTTTTCTTCAATAATCCACTGATAATCATCCTGCAATGGCATAACCCTGCATTGTAGCATGGTCACAGACAATTCTCTTTGTTCAGGCACATGTGTAAGTCGTTTATTTGAAAATAAGACCTGTCAGCATAACTGTGAGAATAACAGTGAGAATAACAGTGAGAATAACAGTTAGAATAACTGAAATAGAGCGGAAATGGACATGCTACAAAACAAATAGAGTATGGTTTAATCTCGTTGGTTAATTTAAACACCTCGATGGTCTACGCCCATCTCGATGTTTAAATGAACCAACTCAGTGAAACCATACTCTATCTTTTACATATATCATATGTATTTGTCTTATTATTAGAGATACTGGTGTATTGACTTGCGTTACTTACCATTTTAGTCTTAATAATAAAATTACCGTGCATTTTTCTGGACTTGAAATAACTGGGTAGTTGATAAATGGCTACAAAAGTGTGGGGTAGGCTTATTCTTTGAGCCATTACTTCTATTTTGTCTGTGTTTTCATACATATTTTGGTCAAAATGTAGCATTGAATGACTATTTTTAATGAAAATAATCTCAGTAGCACCTTTAGGGTATAATTTGTTCATAAGAAATATTGGAATTTGAGCGTATGCATTTTCCTTCATAAAAAATTAACATTGTCATGCATGAGTGATTTTGAAGTCAGAACCCCAAACTATTTTTCTTATTTGGTTTTCTACACAAAAGACCATGTCTGGTAACTTTAGTTGATCAAAATATATTAAACAGTTGAATTATTATGACACTTCTTCTGTTTGGTAAAATGCGTCTTAAAATCCTGGATATATATAGGGTATAAGGCGATTTGAATGCAGCCATTTAACCGGAAAGACTAAAGATCTTAGCGAAAGCTTCTTGTCATAAATTAAATGTTTTAATTTTACAATATGCAAACTTTTTAAGCCGAAATTAAGGTTTTATTTCCTACCCCAGCCAACCCCGTTTTCGCTTCTTGGAGAAAGGGTTTCATTGGGTATGAAAGTTACTCCGACCACGTAATGTTGTTTACATAGCGTGCTGGTCCTATATCCATAAAATTTCACAAGTTCCCATGGCTGATCTAACTATCAAAATGATATATAGGGTCCTATATAAACCACAGCGTCCGAAAGCAATGGCATCGTGGGTCCGCACTGTACTGCAAACAATGACTTGAAACTACAATGAAAGAGACAAAAAAAACAGAAAGGGTGGTGAAGACAGGGTTACCGACTTGGAACGGTCAGTGGGCAATAAGGCCTACTGGTTAGCTTAAATCGATTTTATATGCGCCCAAATAGACAAGACAGTGTAAACAAAACTACATCCCATCAAAAGTAAATCTCTAACAATAAAGTCCACATCCAGAGAAACTAACTAAAGATATACATACAAAATAATAAACATCTCAGGATGTATCCATAATCGTACTGAACAACCATAGTAGTTGTAGCCAAAGAGAAAACCAATCTAGGGTACGACCAGAAAACCCGAGGGATGAAAGCTATTAGTAGACAAAACATATCAGTAGAGCTTCAACGTCACTAACCTCTTGTTTTGAATATATTTTCATTCTCTATTTCACACGGCAAAATATCTTACATCGCTAATGTTGCTTTACAACAGTTGCAAATACGTAATATGTATACTCTACTTGTGGTATTTTTAAAATAAATCTATTGAAATAAACGTCTGACTAAAATAGTTGTATTTAAGTTCTATGAAGCACGTTGAATATTGCATAAAGATGAACATAGAGATGAATTACCTTTAGGACCAATTGGGTGCCACTTGCGTAGTGCATCATTTGGAAAATGGTGCATTCAAAGCAGAGGCATTCTATGATACTGCGCAAGAAGATATAATTCTTTAAAAAAGATAAGCACTACATTTATTGCTGGCAGACTACCAATATAGTGTATTTGAATTTTATTTTGTATGGTATTGCAAATGCATTACGAAGCACACTTTCTAATTTCCCAATTCCCCTCGGCTCACTTGCACGACGCTGTTAATATTTTTTAAACTCATTAGTAAAAGAAGCAAACGGAAACCTCTATGCTTTCTATAATTACTTCTTCTCCATTATATTAGCGAACTTGGGAATATGAAACCCAATCTAGTAAAAAAGGAAATGTAAGAGATAAATGTGTTTGTATGTGAATAGCGTTTTAAGAGTTTAATATTCATTTAATAAAACATATTCAAATAGATCGCATTTAATTAGTAAGAACAAACTAGAAATAGTGAAGTGAATATGTTATAAATTACGTAACTCTTGGAAATAGTAAAACATGTTTAGGGTGTGTAATCTGGAAATGTTAAACAATTTACAAAAAAAAACAAAAAAACAATTGTGACGAATTGCTTGAAGACAAAACATGCGCAAAAGAAAAATCGCTTTCACACAATCTTTATTAGACTAATAAAAACGTGTATCGAAGGAGGTAATGATCGCACAGTGTGCAACGCACTGCATGTTTATTTGTTGACCCATTTACAATTCGCCACTATTCCTCATTGACGACAGATTATGGATCCTATGAATGCGTCTAACTAAATTATCAATGGACGACAGCGTTTGATGTTTGTCTTAAATCTCTACGTGTCGTACCAATAATGGTTTGTTCTCTTGTTGCTCTGACTTCTGCCAAGTCATTGGGTACTTTCATTGCGACTTTCTATGCTTTTTTATTGTTTTTATATTCATATGTGTATATATATGATCATCTATGTATTATAATTATATAACCTATAAATGCTCTCTTTTTGATAAAGAAGTGGGATTTCTTTATGTACACTGTCCCGCTTTATTGGGATTTCAACAGGGTAAGAGTGAGGCTTGGTGCACTTCAGCGGTGTTTCCGCTACTGACCATTCCAAGACCCTAATATCAACCCGTTAATTGTTTGTCTCATGTGTTGCTTCTTATTATGGGTTTTGTATTTGTCTATGGTTAACTGAATGTGAATCATGTAGTTGACGATAAGCATGCTTTACTAATTAAATTCATAGAGAACTCGTCTAAAAAACTGGAATACCAAACACATATTTTGGAATGTTTAAAGGTTACCGTTTCGCCTGTGGATATGACGTTTTCGTAGATCAGTCTACTCAGTGTAGATAGCGGCAATATTATTTCCGGGATTTGTATGTCCGGGATGTTTACGGGGAATGAAATCGTATGTGCAAATGAATGAAATCGCAAGTATGGTAACAGTGCAAATCTTTAAACGTATTTTCATGGATCAAAAAAGTGAAAAAGACTCTATTTCAGCTTGTCCACACCGTCACTTAAAATGATTTCTGACTTTTTATAAATGTTCATTTGAAGTATTATATCGATAAGATCTTTGCCAAGTTTCCCAGTGATCACTATTGACGCATCCATTGTGTAGTTGTTGCTTTTGATAAAAACAGCAACACTTTTTTCAGCTTGATAACTCTCAGATTTTCACTAATTATAAAAACAGTTCATAGGCCCTCAGTCATGTTTATTTACTTACCGGCAGCTTTTTTACGCTTGAGTAAAAGCTTGCTTGTTAACATTGTAATTGTTTGTTTTAATGCGTGTTAATACATTTTCTGTGTTTTGGGCTGACTGTGTTCTGTGAAAGCTACATTTCCTGTTCGACTTTTATAGCTACATTTATATACTGAAATGAAAAAGAAACACGCACCTAATTCCATATATATTCCAAACAAATCCCAAGATGTTTTCTAACTACACTTCCTAGTAGTAGTTAATGGCAACACAATTAACAGTATGACAATGCCATGTGTCATCACTACATAATGGATTAGAACCCAAATCGCCCAATAAAAAATAGCAGCATTCCTGCTAGAGAGTGCTAAATCCCAGTATAACCGATATGCTTCGATTTTCAGTTACAGAATTATCACATAACTTACGGTGTGGGAGTGGAATAACCCCATTCTATATTTTTGATATACCACTGGTTATGTAAGTATGCAAATAAGTCTTTCAAAAAGCATCGATAATGACTATGATCCAATTCCCACGGTCGAAAGTCGATATGTGAGATATCTGAAGAATAGAATCTAACATTCGTTCTCATTCATCATTCAATTTATTAAACTCGTTAGAAAAAATGATATAATGCTCGGCAAGAGCATCGTATTATATCATTTTGCCTACGCATTTATTTTCAGCGACGTAGACGCGCTCTCGAGATTGTTAATTGGATATTATAGTTATGCGCCACACATTTGTGTTGTTTGTTGTATTTGTTTATAATAACACACGTGATTTGACAATACATATTCGTTGTATGATACGTAATATGTGGTGAAGACAATGTTTAGCCGTTTCGTTTGGTCTCTTCCGGGTAGAGAAGTACGAAGTATTGAAGATGACAGAAGAAAGCGGAGCACTGTTATAATCGAACGCACATTAGCAGAGGTAGAGGACATATCGAACAAGTATCAGCTTTTCTTGTGTGTGTGTTTTTTTCAATGCAAATTTCACCGAAATAATTAGTGCATAAAATACACGTCTAACAAAGGAGAGACGATTTTTTGATATGCGCCGTCTTCGAGCATACTCTAAACGTCCATATGTAAAAAAAAAAAGAACATCTCAAATATATGAGACTACAGGAACATCACTTTATCTAAATAACAACAATAAACATTTGTCGACAGTGATATCTCTGCAGTTAATCTAAAAAAATACAATTCACACTTACATATCCTTCTGTTTTGACGACATTGACGACATTTTTCTGCTCTTCGTTGTCGTTTCTTCCGATTTCAAATCGGCAGAGACGGCAGAGCTTCCGAGAAGAGACTAGGTCCGAAACGAATAATCAGAAGAGTATCTTCTCTTCTTAGAAGCTCTTCCGCCTTGAGAAATGAACCAGCTAATTAAAAGATGACTGACCGTCTATACATTTAACTTATGCTGTATAAGCTAAATACTTCAAGGTTGGGGTAGACGAAAAGCAGAACAAACTGCCAACTATGTACCGGATTCCGAAATTACTTAAAACTCCGTATAAGGCCCGCTTTATTTCAAATTCTAGTGCCTGCACCCCACAAACATCTCCAAACGTTAAACTTCTTGTCTTACGGCCGTTAAAGACCACGTTAAACAATATTCTGATAAAACTTATGAAAACTCTGGGTTTAATTTATTTTGGTCTATAAAAAAATAAGACCGGTGAGAATGGTAGAGCAACTATTAAGTAACAAAGCAATTTCTATGTACATTTTGTAGACATACATTCTATAATCAGGGGTCAATGGCGTAACCTAGAAAACATCTTCTGCTGCAGGGACAAATAACTTAACAAGAGGCACTACCCGTTGATTCAACTTCCCTATGTCTGTCCCACACATTGAAAAGAAACTGTACTGTAGTATTTACTAAACAATAAAAATACATATGTATAGGTGGACTAAAGACCTGACTATAAGTACATACACGGGTAAAAGTGGTCATAATTTTGATAAAACAACAACAACAAACAAAACAGAACTTAGCTGGACGAAGTAGGTTAACATGCCGCAGCCATGTGCGGTTTCATGATTTAGTCGATTTCGAAATACAAATTTACAAACACACATTATATCTTTTTGTAAGTACAGTGCCCGAATTCACCAAACATTACTAAGAAAATTAATAGGCTTAAGACTCTATAATATATTCATAAAAATAGACATAAAAATATTTTTTAAAATAAGCATGCAAATAAAAATAAACATCCTAACAAAATGCAATTCGGTTAAAACATTTGTTATTATGGATAAAAACTCAGATAATCTGACGATGATAAAACTATCAGAGTTGACTGAGACAGACACTGATTGATTCATAGTAAAACAACTTAACAAATGCGATCAGTGAAAACAAAACAGTTTTTAATAACATTCTGACGTCAAGTCGTCATGACGTAGAGACACGTGTTAACTTTCCAGCACAGCTAGAACATGAACTCTACAATCTATGAAAGTTTTGATCAAATCCGAGCTTAAAACGATAACAATATTTATAAATATACTATATTCCAACAGAATAACAATACAGTGGTGTCTAAACATTTTATTTCATCTTATCATTAATAATAATACACTGACATCGTGAATCACTAAAATGCTTTTGAAATAGTTGTTGATATATACTATTATACATAATAAATATATTGAAACAACTCTTCCCCCGGAAATCTCGTTTAATTTGGGCTGACTGAAACGGCTCTTTGCGCCAGTATAACACTATAGTCGATGTCAAGCGAAGGTGCGCGTGACGTCACATCGTGTTTCTGCCTTGAAAAAAAATCGCCCACAACTTAAACATAATGAGATTTTCGTAGAGTTTCTCGACCTGTTTATTTGCATTATAGTTATGTTCAGCATCCTGGTGGTGCAGGCACTAAAATTCGAAATAAAGCGGGTCTTATACGGAGTTTTATGTAAATTAGGAATCCAGTACATAGTTGGCAGTTTGTTCTGCTTTTCGTCTACCCCAGCCTTGAAAGTAGTGCATCGAGTGATACGTGTTGAACAACATCCTCCTCAGTAGATTGAACCGGAGTTTACGAATTAGTGCTAACGAGTTCCAGAGATAAAACATTCACGGTACCAGTATCATATACTGAACATTGACAACCCTTTCTTATCTACTATGGTTAATAATATTTATTCTCAAGAACTAAAGACAACAAAGCTAATATTTCTAATAATGTTGCTTATTTTCTAGGTTGGTATATCCAGACTGAAAGTGGCAATAATTATCAAAATCTATGACGAGAGCGATGATTTTAAATCTGTCATAGTTAATTATATCCTCTTAGATGGCGATGTTCAATGAGAAACATTGTATGGGGTATAAATATGTTTCTCAACTCATTCGTGTTATCTATAGCGTGTATATAGGTAGAAAGCTAATCCATCTGCCCTAACCATAAACTTCAAAAACGCTTTGCAAAACATTATTATCGCGACCCATATATACGTTTAATATGTAAACATTGTCCTCTGCCAAATCACAAAGTGACTACTACGTTGATATAATTTACAAACGTAGTATGATCCTTGGAAAAGATCACGTTCATTCAATATGCATAAACTAGGCAGGAAATTCGTCATAAGATGTTATGAATCCATCATCTTGTAACGCACTGCATGTGTAGTGGACAACTTATTTACAATTCGCCACCTTGGTTTTGATCATGCAATGACTCGACAGACTGTGGACCCTATGATGATATCTACCTTCATCCTGAAATGGAAGTTAACGTTTATTTTTTGTTCCAATCTTGTCTTATCCTGCCCTTAACGGTTTATACCATTGTTACGGTGACTTCTTGAGTACATGCTTTGTGTCTTTCTCGGCTTTTGTTTATTTTCATATTCATTTATACATGATCATGTTTGTGTTTTATTTATATCGTCAATTAATAGTTTGATTGTTTACGAACATGGAAAACAAGTGATCCTATTAATTCACATCGGATTATCTCACAATTTTGACAGTTTTTTAAATGCTGTAAACTGGTTAATCAGGGCTAGGGAAATTCATCGTTTTCCACTCAATTTCAGTCCAATTTTTCTTCCGGCATCGTTGCATATTTTAGCCCATGCTATTTGTCAATGGTTCAAACATGGAATGGAGCTTTGGAATGGAATGGTTCGAGATTCGGAATTGAATAGAATCAAACTCTCGTTCCAATCCATGCTCTATGTTATTGTACTCCATTCTATGCTTTAAACAATGCCATCAATGATACGTTTTTATTTTTTTAAAAAAAATCAGAATTAAAATATCCTTGTGAATTACATTCATATTTCGGTACACTAGACAAATAAAACAGGAGAACATACGAGGCGAATATATTGCGTTATGAGATTAATAACCACGTATAATGGGGAAATTAGTTAAGAATGCTACACGTGTTATTATAATTGCGTTGATATGTGTGATAATATGGATGGTTATATTTTATTTACAATTTACAAAAATACTGCAGTATCTTTTTTATTAATTGTTATTGTTTTGCATACTTTCTTTAAGTAAAAGTATATTATTTGAGGAGGAGAAGGGAGAGAATACAACAAACTAGAAGGAAATTGCTTACATTCGCAAAACTATTCTATAATGTTCCAAGTAATATAGACTAGAAAAACCTAATTCCTTTGGTAGAGTAGAAATTCAATTTGTTTGTGTCGAAGGCAATAACTTTTTGGATATAAACCATTATTTTAATCGTTTTTACCAAATATCAATATACGATGACTGATTTTTTAGTTGGTAGCTTATAAGATAAGAATTGGGTTTATGGATGCGAATCACTGACTAACACATATCTTTAACGTGCACGGAGTATGGTTCTCCCTGCAACAAGAACAACGGGTTTACATCCGCCTTGAAAGATGGCATATTTTTCATAGAACCTTGCCCGAATTAAGAAACTGCGAGAGTGCGATTGTGAGTTCGTTTTTAAAACTCTGAGATGTGACCCCACTGGGAATCGAAACCAGACATTGAAAGAGTTGCAAATAAATGTATGCTAACCAACTGGCCACCGTAAGTTTATGTTAATACACATGTGTTGATAATATGCGATGTTTATAAATTCTAAGGCTTGCAAACTTGAATTACAGTATACAAAAGTCAGTCGTCGTATTTTCATCTGTGGTGTAATTATAGTAGAGTCCACATCGCATGCAGGAGGTCGTGTGTTCAAATTCTGGCCGGGTCATACTAAGACTTCATAAAAAGGGTAGTGGCCCAATTACTTGACGCTCAGAATATAAAGGGTAGGGCAAGGACTGGTCGGCACGGTATCAGAAAAATGTGACTCTGTGTGGTATAATGTCATATCTACGGCGTGGTATTCCATATTCCAGTATGGCAGTACTATAAAGTTGGGCATTTCCAAGCCTCCTGGAGGGACTTCCGAATCCATTCCTTCCGACTTTCATAGATTTTTAATTCTTTACTTCTAACTTCGTGACATTTTACATTCTTATTTCTAACTTCATGACTTTTAAAATTCTTATTTCTAACTTCATTACTTTACGACTCCCCTTTTCGTGATTTCTGGGGGACTTGGGTTCTGGCTTCACTGATGCCATTGAGTTTCTTCGGTGTGTTCTTTCTCTAATCCTCGTCTGTCAGATGCGGACGCAAACTGGGCGTATCCTGTGTATCATCCAAGCACGTTAAAGAACCGTAGGAATCTATTCGGTAGGAAGAGTATGACAGCATCCTTGATTCCTATTTCAAAACATGCAAGGTTATATATGACGGTCAATTTGGTGGAGGCAGACCACCCACTTTTCCGGGGTAGACCCAGTACTGTATTATTCCCGCCATCCGTAAGGTGTGTGTGTGTGTGTGTGTGTGCGTGTGTGCGTGCGTGCGATTGCGTGTGTATGCGTGCGTGCGTGCGTACGTGCGTGCGTGCCTGCGTGTGTGTTATTCTGCCAGTCTTTGTCTGTGTTTAAGACAAAATGCCTCTGTTTATGAATGCTGTCTTTCCTAGTGTCTCTCTAGTACCCTAGATTGGGTTTCTCTTTGGCTGAAACTCCTATGTTTTCCATTACAATTCCGGATACACCTAGGAGTGTTTGTATTTATACATTTGTATATAGTTTTACAACAGCATAAACGTTATCGTTTTCAAATTCCTCTGGATGACATGCTTGTCAGTGTGTAGCGTGTTAGACTGGATAATAGCGAGGTTGTATACACATAAAGTTGATTTAAGCTAACCAGTAGGCCATATTGCCTATCGACCGTTCCAAGTCGATAACCCAGTATTCACCGCTCTTTGTGATGGGTATTGTCCTTTTCATTCTTTATTTAATTTGCTCTTTGTGGTACAGTACGGGCCTACGGTGCCATTGTGTGTGGGTGCTGTTGTTTCTATAGAACATTTTCTCGTTTTTCCACAGGTCCCTAAATTCTTAAAATGTCAACATAGATTTAAGGATGAACTACTTAAGCGGATATTGAAAGCGGATTCAACAATGAAATATAAAAATATATCACCAATGTGACACATGATAAGGCTAGACTCCCGGGAGATCATTTACTGTTTACTTGTATGTCCCATTGAATTCCGTGTTTAGATTTGTAGTTGCTGTTTTTACATGAATTTGACGCACTGCATGTTTAGTAGTTGAATCATTTACAGTTCACCAATATCCTTGTGTCTTTGATTACGCAATGCCCGGACAAAATGTCAAACCTACGATGACGCCTACTTAATTCCTGACATTGAATGTTTGTTTTGTATCAACCTTGTATTGTCATCACTGTCTGATACGTGTTTCGGTGTAGAGCTTTTATGGTACGGTGTATTATTTTCAAGATGGCGGACAATTTTACGTCGGAAAGTAGGTGTCCAGTTATTGCACCTGGATTTTTCATATACATCGTTTATATTATATATAATCGTAATTGTAGTATCGAGTATATGAAGGTCCAATGTCTTGAATTATTCCCGTCAGTCTCACAGATCTCCGGTTTTAAAACCACAATCAGCTCTCACAACCAGTGGTTTCCCATTTTGAAAACGTCGCAGTTAGTTATTTTTGTGTTCGGAGTTAGTTATTAATATTTAGTGATTATGAATATTCTTTCACTGAGAAATCCCATTCTTTCACCCATAGAAATGTAATAAAATCGTATTCTCGCTTTTCACGGATATTGCAAAATATCTATTGTTGTGTATTGATTTCGATTTAAATAAACATATCATGTTCTTGAACCGAAACTTAAATAAAGTTAGACAGTGATAAAAACGTTTAAGTTTACAATACATAAGATAGTTTGTCGACATATTCAGATAACTGTGTATACAATGGTAACGTATACTGTCAATGAGATATAGGGTCCTATAGAAACCACAGCGTCCGAGCGAAAAGGCATCGTAGGTCCGCACTGTACTGCAAACAAGGACTTGAAAATACAATGAAAGAGACAAAAAAAGACAGAAAGGGTGGTGAAGACAGGGTTACCGACTTGCAGCGGTCAGTAGGCAATAAGGCCCACTGGTAAGCTTGAATCGATTTTATATGCGAACAATCCTCGCTATTATCTTAAGCTTAATACCTATTATTTAGGAAGGCACAATACTAACTAACACATCAGAAACGTATTATCATTTATTAAGTTTTTGGCAAATCATGGGCGCGGCTCCAAAGATCGGGCTGCCGGCAACAAATACATTATATGGCAGCCCTTAACAATTTTCACAAAAGGAAGCCCCAAACGACTTAAATAAAATGTTTTATCAAACTATAACCATAAATTAATATGTTTCTTCATTTAATAACTTGACAGTCTTAAATATTTCATGCTGTAAGCCCGACCCTAGGAAACAGTGGTCAGATTACATTGAAATTTACTTAATATAAACTTGTTAATTGTCATTAACTGTGATTTTACTGAATTGAAGGATTCGCTGACGGCCATATGGCAGCAATCAAAATAATGTTTTGATAATGCCACCGCCAAAAGAAAATGGTTCTTTGGTAGAAGCGAATCCCTCGCAAATGAAAGAAAATTGCATATATAATATGATGATTATAGAACACTTATGCATATATGTAAGCGTGAGCCGCGGCCCAACACATTAGAACCAGCAATTTACGTGAAAGCAATTTAATGATGCACTTTAAGTAACTTGTGAATAAACATTTCTAGTCCTGCCGCAAACTGGTTCAGGAAGAGTTGGTTACCCAACGTCGACAGATGAACGCCTTCACTGTCATATAAAATCTCATTGAATTTTGTGAGATCTGTGTGCCGTAAATAGTGCCCATTGTTTTTGGTACACAAGCTGCTGCAAAACTATTTATAAGACGTCTAGCTTTGTCCATTGCTACCAAGTCTTCTGTATAGCGATATTTTAACCTAGGCAAATTTTCTGACCAAATGACTTTAACATCTGGTAGCTCTCTTGAAATGAATGTTAATAACCTTTAATATCGTGTCTGATTGAAAACAAGGACCTCATTCCTAAATCATTGCCGCCACAATGCACCAGGATGTAGTTCGGGGTTGGACCAAATTTCATCAGAGTCACCAAGTTAGCTTTCAAATCTCCCAAGCACATACCACCGTAGCCTTGCTACCATAATTGTACACTTAGTGCGTGTAACTATGGTTGATTCCACCCGAATTCTCTTTTGATGAAGGAGGAGCCCACACACCAGACCGTACGCTGACCTAAAACAACTTGGTTTCCGTTAACAACATGTTGAGAATCAGGAGAAATGACTAGATATATCAATTATACTCCTACAATTTATAGCATGCTAGAAGTTTTCCATTAATTATCTAACAAATGAATGGTTGGTATTTCGGTAAATTCAAACCCCAGAAGGAGATACCCTTAATACTTATTATTTTTAAATGTCACAGCAATGGCCATGCAGTTAGTGATGTAACTATTAACAATTTTTAAGGCATGGACGGTATGCAATTTATTCTAACAATTATATGAACATTAACATTTACTTGAGTCCAATTCGTCTTTTGACAGATTAAATAAAACAGCCTCGAAGTTGGTTAAACATATAAATAATAGACACAGGACAAAATGTGATCCTAATAATTTACATGAGAGTATCTAACAATATTCACAGTAGGTATGTTAAAATGAAAACATAAATGATGTGATAAAATGGTAATTATGGCTACTGTGCATTTTAGAGTGACGTCGAATATGAATCGAGATTTTTTTATTACATTCTATATGTTTTCATACTTGCTATGATTAGGTTTAACAAAGCCAAAACTTTATTTTGACCCCACATATTTGACGGACTGAACATTCCATTTTTCTAGGGTGACTTAAATAAATCATTTTGCCAATAGTGGTGTAAATAACAAAATATAAACGCATGATACTGTATACCTATCTTTTATTTGCTATATATGATGGTATTCACAAAATACAAGTACAGTATGATCGATTTTTGGATGAACAAAAACACCACATTGCACATAGCCTAAGTTTTACTTACGAACATCCGAATCTAAAAACAGTCATGTGCAGACGAAAAATATCTAAACATAACGCCGCTATGTTGTTTTATTTTTACAATGTAAACATAAATTTTGGACTTTGCGACGCTTCATGGATGGCTAAGGCAAGATTGTAACCAGATCCAGGAATGTCTATTTGTATTCTGTCTAATCATATCAGGCATGAAATCATATACTAGAAAGTAATACAGATAATCTCGATTCATATTCGACATCTAGGCACCCTGAAATTCACAGTAGTCAATCTCATTGTATTTCATGCCACCATTCCATGTACGTCCAGCCATAAGTCCATGCCACCATTCCATGTACGTCCAGCCATAAGTCCATAACGCCACCATTCCATTTACGTCCAGCCATAAGTCCATGCCACCATTCCATGTACGGCCAGCCATAAGTCCATAACGCCACCATTCCATTTACGTCCAGCCATAAGTCCATAACGCCACCATTCCATTTACGTCCAGCCATAAGTCCATACCACCATTCCATTTACGTCCAGCCATAAGTCCATATTTTATCCCAGGCTTATGTCAAGGGCTAAAACATGTAAATGAACTTTGGAATGGAGTGGATCGAGGTTGGAATTAAATGGAATCAATATATTGTTTCATTCCCATGCACTTCATCCCATGTTTTAAACTATGCCATCAGTGCTACGCATAAATAAGTGAATCTTATGAACATACAATACGTGAATCTTTATAAACTGTACTAGTATACTAGATATAAATAAACGAGATAACACGCGAGACGAATATATGGCATTATGAGAGTTCCTTGAAGATTTATAACAATGTCTTATGAGAAAAGGTTTAGAATTATACACGAGTTATTAGAATCGCAATGATGTATGCATGTGATAATGGGTGGGTGGTTGTATTTTACAATGCCTATTCGTCTGTCTATACTCGTAAAGAAGCATGCATATTAACCTTTGCATTTAAAACCCTAATGTACAGGACATTTTGTATATTGACGTGCGCTTCACTGTTTTTATTTATTAACGGTGTTACTATATATTTTTCAGCCAAAAATGGAGGTTTAGAGAGAGAGAGAGAGAGAGAGAGAGAGAGAGAGAGAGAGAGAGAGAGAGAGAGAGAGAGTGGGGGTGGGTGGGTGGGGGTTAGGGTTAGGGGTAAATATAAATAAGAAGAAAATAGCTTTTTTTTCGCAAAACATATTCTAAAAGTGTACAAGTAAAATAAATTGGAAAATCTAGTTCTTTGGTTGGGTATAAATTCACACTTTATTTTCGGATGCAATACTTTTGGAAGCATTATTTTATAGTCGGAGGATCGGTAATCATAAACGTAGATCTAATTGTTTGTAAAATGCAAATGCACATGCATATATATGTAATACTATCGTGTACTATTTCTGCTTGGTGGTGGACCCTTTTACAGTTCGCCACTATGTTTTCCTCTTTAATTGTACGATGACCGGACAGGCTGTGGACCATATGATGACGCCTACATAAAGCCCATTGGGACGGTGGCTTTGATGTTTTTCTATGATCTTTCTTGTCGTACCCTTAATGGTTTATTTTCTAGTTGCTCTGGCTTCTGCAAAGGCATTGAGTACCTTCATTGTGGCTTTCTGGCTATTGTTTTTTATTGTATTATATTTACACGAGCATATTTGTGTTTTACCTATATTGCCTATTGATGCTGCCTTGTGGGTTAGAGATTAGATCATGGTGGGGATTTCTTTATTTACACTGTCCTGTTTTAATGGGATGACAGTAGGGTAAATGCTGAGGTTTGGTGCACCCTAGAACCGGTTTAAACCCCTAGTGGCCTTTGTTGCCACTGACCGTTCCAAGGCGGTCAACCCTTTTGTGTTTGTGATGTCGTTTGCATTTTTTATTACTTTTGCCTTCTCGTTTGTCTGTTTGCGTGTTTGTTTTTGTGTTTTGTGGTTGACTGTCGTCCTTGAATGCTGCTTTCCCTGTCCGATATTTTTGTCTTTCTTAGTATCTGCTTGTACATTGCAACGTCGAATTCAAAGTTTCTTTAAACATTATTTATAAACTGTGAATGCGCAGCAATATCAACTACAATACCATCCCCGGTATTCTGTTTTCTCTCAACACGGTTCTATTTTCCTTTGAACAATGCGTTTCGTTTATACAAGCTTTAAGTGGAATTGCTACTATTCATGCATAGTGTAATGGATGCTTAGTTTCCAATGTATGGGTCTCTTCACTCGTAACTATTTGAATTATTTTACTTTTAAATTAAACTAATATCATATTATGTTTGTATCGTCTAAGTTATTTACACCGCGTTTAGTAATTGCATTTACTTTAGAATGAAAGGAATACCATCGAAATTAATTACGTAATTAGTTTTGTTTCAATTAAGCGTGTGTGTAGGATTTCAGAACACTAGCGCAATGACACTACATTGTATTGTGTTTAAGGTATGTTTAAATAAGAGCTAAGTGACGCTTTTCAAGGTCTCACTACACATGTTCGCTATGTTGGCCTATATGAATAAAGTTTACAGGGCCATTCCGAACAGGGCGTTTCCAAGCTAAAAGTTACTTTTTATGTAACTAAGTCAAAACTGTACAAAATCTGGTACGTTGACCAGTTGTTGTTTTTTTTAATTTGAGTGGTGTCCTCCGATGCACTAATTTGGGCTTTAACTCCAGAGTTTGGACCAGAATTCCTACTCATCTTCAACACCCATAAAACTGCCATATTTTAGTGGCAGTGTCGTCTAATAGCTGCACATCCAATTTCAGACTCTGTTCATCACACCTCCAACAACAATAAACATAACTGTCAGTAATTATTACAAATATTTAAAACAGAAGAACACACTACTACTTTTTAAGGCGTAAGAATTATCCTACCGTGGGTTTCAAGGGAGCTAACTGCGTAGTGAGACCTTAAGTGAAGATTGCTCAATGATGACGGCATACGTTGAACAAAAATAATCATCTCTCGCCTGGCAATAGATGATTTTTGCATTATAATAAAATAAACGTAATTTATTGCCAGAGGTATAACTTTTAACTTGAGGTCTTAAATGCCTTGTGGATTAGGGATGGTCATCTCTCCATCACTTTACAAAATAAACTAACAGTTGTATAAAGTGTTATGGTATTCGTATACTATTTCATAAATATGTATGAATATATTCAATTATTTTTGCAAATTATTAAATGTTTAAATTGTGTTTGCTAAACCTAAAGCGTGAAGACAACATAGATAACAGCATTTGGTTGATGAAAGTTCACAGAATATGGTGTATATACACTTCGTAGTCACCCAATACTGCGAGCGTGGTGCTGATACAATTAAAGAATTGCACGATTTGAGAAAACCAACGAACCTGGATCATGTTATCTCTATCTGCAGTATGTCAAGATCTGAAGGCTGGTACCGGTCCATTATGAGAGATCGCAGCTAGTCTGACTGTAGCGAGACCGAAGAAGTACAACACCAAAGACAATCGAGTTCCTGGGCACAGGTGACGATTGGGACGTACAAGGTTCATTTCTGACATTATGCTAATAACAAGACTACTATTATTACTAGAATTGACCATACAGGAGCTGACTGTGACATGGCAACTAGAATTGAGTTCACAGTGCCATGACATAATGAGAAAAACGAAAGCAAGAGGACCAAGTAGCTTTGGTCATATACATGAACAATTCCTAAATTGCAATGATCAAACAACATACCCGGGATTTTAAAAGCCATACAGGTTTGCCAGTGAATTTCGTGGGTGTGTATATTTCAGTCCCGTTTTAATTGCTTCCTATGAACAGATTCAATTTAGCAGGATGTGTTCATTTTTGTCTTCTTTGGTTTAAATCTTATTTCAACACTGTATATGTTCTGGAATTTTAATGATGACTGCTAAGCAAAATAAATTGCTAATTAGTATATGTTCAGTCTTTCTAATATTACATTATTTCCTTAATAATCTCATTGCGAAAGTACTAAAATACAGAGCGGCGTTTGCAACAATATTATGTCGGCGTATTTAATCTTCGAAGGTTCGCATAACTGTGTTATCGAATTTCGTAAACTGATTCATTAATTCTGAATAATTATTGGAGTCGTTAATGTATCTAAATTTCTATTTTCTGTTACCAAATTGCTCACTTTAATTACTGACATTACTGGTGAGATATTCGTTATTATTTCTGCATGGCTATGAAATTTCCGCCAGTAATTTGTTTCTTCTCTAATATCCATGCAAACATGCAACCATTTCCCGGAGGAACAACGCCTGCGCAGAAAGATAATAAACGTATACGGGTTAGCTCAACGTTTCTGACAGTTTCCAATTTGTTCACAGTATTTTGTTAATCTGAATAGAATTTTAGACATACAGTTTATACTGTTTGATTGCATCTTTACAGACTTTTTTTGTAACTGATATTATTTAAAATTAAAAGTATAATTAATCTAAGATGTTACAGCGTTTGTACAGAGAAATGTGTTCTCTATTGTTTGTTATATGTTTGTTTTCTTTTATTGTCGGATTAATTTAAATAGATTATGTTTTCGGATTCTTCACAGTAAATAGGTAAAAGGCAAACACCTTCACAATACTAAACCCGATTCTCTTCCTCTCAAATGAATAATCATAGGGTCAAAGAATGAAATTGATGCTAACATTGTGATTTGTCCTCATTTAGAATGACTAACGCCTCAGCCTTATACCAGTTTGATAACACTATATGCAATATATGAATGAACTGGCTAACAAGTTTATTAAAGATTACATGAAAGTGATTATGACCAATGATCTTACGACGTGTGTAACTCACGTCACCATAGAAGTCATGGTGTGATGTTATATGCCGAGGAAAAATGTTTTAATTACTATTGTATTTTAAAAGTAGATTCGGGTTAAGATAAAAAATAATCTGACATTCTTAGTTAACCACTTGATGACGTGAATGTTTCCCGTGCAAATTCTTGTGTGATTTGTGTTTCTTAATTTATTATAATTTCTAGAGTTTGCAGACGAGTTGAGGATTTTGTATACTTAAAAGAAAGATAAAATAGCCTACTCCAGCAGGGGGTACCGTTATCATAACTTTGAAACCCTTTGCTATTGAACTCATCTCTGTTGTCATTGATTTTAGAGTATTATTTCTCCATTTTCAATAGACAGATGTAAATTGAGTAAGGAAACGACACTGTCTGAAATATTAGCTCAGTCGTATTGAGTCTTTAATGAGAGTTTATGTAAAGTTTAACACTTTTCACGCCCCTGGCAGCGGCTTAATCGGTATTACAGCCACACATATTGGGATAGAAGATCTCAAAAAAACAGTAAGTCAAATAAAGAGGTATTCTACTTTAAAAGAAGAGTATGAAGGGGAAATTTGGAACGCGGCAAATGAAACAAAACGGCAGTGAAAAGCGCTTGCTGCCGTTCACGCCCTCTAGCCCCTGGTTGAGCAGAACTCAATATTTAAAATGTCAATAGTACGAAAATGTTATCCATCCCGACGATGGCTTGCATTTGACATTGAACATACAACCTTCAATGTGTTATTTTCCTAAACTGCCATGGCCAGTATGGTACCAGTTTCTAACAGAATGCTATAATAACTATTATTACCTGATCTCCTATATAAATGCTATATCGTCATTTCTTGCTAATTCACTAAGAAAAAGACTGTTCCCGGTGAAAACGAACTGTTACCGGGCTTTAGTTTCGACTATTTCCCTCACGTGCTGGAATTTCGTTTGCGTGACGTCATATTACTTTTTTCACCATAGGTTCCCATTATAAAACAAATTTATTTTCATTTTCACTGTTTCGTACAGTAACATTAATCAGGTTATAAAACAGTTATCACATGTGTGTTTGGGGACCAGTCAAAACTTTTTTCCCTTGGTGTCGGGGGATGTCAGTGTGAACTGTTTCCCTCGGCCTATAGGCCTCGGGAAACAGTTTACACTGCCATCCCCTCCACCTCGGGAAAACAGTTTTGACTGTTCCCCAAACACACATGTGATAACTGTATATTGTCGAAATAAAACAAAATGAAATTTAGTTTAAAGCCAGCGTATCACAAGTAACAGTCAGCCGATTAACTTAAACAGTAGACAACATATCTTAAGGTGGATTAAACAATACACAGAGCCTTTAAAGACTGGAGTAGTGGAACCACCTATTCGAAATTAAATCAAGAAAACGAAGTATTTGAGAATGTACCAACGAAATATCGGGCAGATCTGATTACAGCCTCAAAGATTGGGCTTGATGATCTCAAAGAACAAATAATTGGTAACACTCCTGATTTGTACTCGTCGCGTTTCTTTACAGCCACCACACATCAATGAACAAACACCAGCGTTTGTGTCAATACATATATAATACAAATAAAATGGAAGCAAGAAACACAAGGTGGGGAAAAGAGAAGATTCGATACAATGTTCAAAAACGGTTTTGAAAATGACCTATATAATGATCCAACTTGAAATTCAAAAGCCATGTATAACTTATAATGTAATACTATATATGATTGAGCACGTAATTATACAATTCCTATTTTCACCGGATTTGTATAATGGGGTGTCTTAGGATGAAGAGAGTAATTGGCAACGTAATGAAATCAATATCGTTTTATTTTGTTTTGTTCGGGGGGGGGGGGGGTCTAAACCGGTTCTATAGTGCACCAAACCTCACACTTACCTACTGTCATCCCATTAAAACAGGACAGTGTAAAATAAAGAAATCCCCGCTATGATATAATCTCCAACCAACAAGGCAGCATCAATAGGCAATATAAGTAAAACATTATCAGAAGTTGAATTTCCTTCAGGACCAATTACGCATCATATGCGTTGTGCATAATTTTGTCGTGTGCAGTTCAAAGCAGAGGCATTCTTTGATAATACACAACTACACAACAAAACATAATTCATTAACAATGAACTGAAATACGCAATGCATGTATTGCTGGCATATTGTGCAATATCAAAATACCAAAAGAGTGTATTTGAAGTTTATTTCCTATAATTTTCCAACCGTAGTGCAAATGCATTATGAAGCACATTTTCTAATGTTCCAATTCCCCTCGTCTCCCGCGTACGAAAGCGTGTAAAAAGCAAACGGAAAACTCTAGACTTTCCATCATTACTTTTCCTAAATTATACTAGCAAACTTGGGATTATAAAATTAAATCTACTAAAAAAGAAAATTAATGTAGTATTGATATGACTAGCGTTTTAGCATTTTATAATTTATTAGTAAAACGAGATTAGGTGTGAAATCTGGAAATGTTACAACAATGTACAAATTAATTTTAAGACTAAACATGCGCGAAAGAAAAATCACCTTCACACACTATTTATCAAACTTATTAAAACGTTTATCAAAAGAGGTTGTGACCCTATCATTTTGCAAGCGTTCTCTCTACGTTGCTTCGACAAATTAAGGTATCGAAATTACAGCTGTGTCATAGGGTGCTTTGTTACAATACATTAAGATGTCCATATTAGCCAACCCATAGTCCTTTATCCTATTTTGTTTATATTGTTGGTATAACTATTATTCAGTCACTATCCGATCACCCATGACTTTGTGCGTCGATATTTTGGACAAGTACAATACTTCATTGCACATTGGCATAAAAGTCACGAATAAATAGTATCTATGTAATAGATAAAGTATGGTTTCATTGAGTTGGTCAATTTAAACATCGAGATGGGCGTAGCCCATCGAGGTGTTTAAATTAATCAACGAGATGAAACCATACTCTATTTGTTTTGCAGCATATATGTTCGACTTTTACACTTAGATGGTTGACTAGCTGTGTTACGCTACATTTCCTGTTCGACTTTTATACTTAGTTTGGTTGACTAGCTGTGTTACGCTACATTTCCTGTTCGACTTTTATACTTACTTTGGTTGACTAGCTGTGTTACGCTACATTTCCTGTTCGACTTTTATACTTATTTTGGTTGACTGTGTTATGCTACATTTTCTGTTCGACTTTTACACTTAGTCTGGCTGACTAGCTGTGTTACGCTACATTTCCTGTTCGACTTTTATATTTATTTTGGTTGACTGTGTTACGCTACATTTTCTGTTCGACTTTTATACTTAGTTTGGTTGACTAGCTGTGTTACGCTACATTTCCTGTTCGACTTTTACACTTAGTTTGGTTGAATAGCTGTGTTACGCTTCATTTTCTGTTCGACTTTTACACTTAGTCTGGCTGACTAGCTGTGTTACGCTCCATTTCCTGTTCGACTTTTATATGGTTGACTAGCTGTGTTACGCCACATTTCCTGTTCGACTTTTATATGGTTGACTAGCTGTGTTACGCCACATTTCCTGTTCGACTTTTATGCTTATTTTGGTTGACTAGCTGTGTTACGCCACATTTCCTGTTCGACTTTTATACTTATTTTGGTTGACTAGCTGTGTTACGCCACATTTCCTGTTCGACTTTTATACTTATTTTGGTTGACTGTGTTACGCTAAATTTTTTATTCGTCTTGTATACTTATTTGTATATATATATGCTTGTAGGTGACAATTACAAAAGGCTGTGTAAACAGATATTTTAGCATACTGTGATCTCTTTTCTTCACACTACGTATAACACTAGAGTAACACGGACAAATGATTAATTTTGTTTTCTTCATCAAAAATACCTTTAAATAGTCGACAACGAAGAGAAAATTTCACACAACTGTGTATTAAATATTACACAAATAAAACAATGTATCCTAATCATTTCGACAGACATGTAATCACGTAAAAAATCATGTAGTCAAGAGTGAAGCATTTGTTTACTGCAGTTACTGTATCCATCTTTGCGATTAATGTCAATGTGCCCAGTACATATGTTAAAATTCACGTCAACATTACAGCTATTTACATTGCCCATCAATCTAGAATAGCGTACTGCGCATCACATTCATGCATGGGTTGCATCAGGACGTTCCTGTATTATAAACAATGCAATAAAAGGGTTTTAACGTAAACATGTTTACCTGTACATTTCAGTCCGTGACTTTGATAACGTTATCCGGTGCACCTTGTTTATCCTAAAAGGTATATAAAGGCATGTTTGACATGCTTCGAATAAACTCTGCATGCGTTATCAGAACCTAATGCTATCAGCCTGGTTGCTAAAAGGTAAGCCACTGCGTATTTTTTAAATAATAATGCAAAGATTATGATCCTGTTTTATTTGATAAACTTATGTATTAATATTTTGTACCAAACGTTTCGGATTTGTTTTTATTGAAGTATTTTCACGTGGCGAAGAAAACACAAATAATATGTCATTGCTTCTTAGAGCTGGTGTTATTGTCTTTTAATTAAATTTAAATTTGTTCAACATATTCATTTTAAATAGTTCACAAGCAACAATGTATTATCATTTTATTTTTAGTATTTGGGATAAACATATTTCTCCAAGTGTATTGTAAACTAACTATTGTTTAGAGTTTTTGTGTGTATTTTGTTGGGTTTTCTTTTTTTTTTTTTTTTTTTTTTTTTTTTGTTGTTTTGATTTTGTTGTTGTGTTTTTTTATATTTTTTTCAAATATTCCATAAATGACAAGGACTATTAAGTAAAGTTTATTTTGGGCAAACGTCATCTTACAAATGACAAATGTTTGTAATCATTATTTGTAATCTTTAGAATACTATTAACTTTTACTGAACATTTATCATCATAGGTATTTTGATAATAGAAAACTATGTGTTAATGTTTGTGACGGTAAATTCATAACAATACATTATTTTATAAATGTAAATAAAGTCAAAGCGTTCGTTTAAATAAACTATAAATATAACAATCTGCTATGTGACATTGCACATCTATGATGTACATTACTTTTGACAGATAGTGCCTTTTGGCGAAAATCTACTGTGATATAGAGTGCCGTCATGTTAGTATGACGTAAACAAAATGGATTCTATCTACGTACATTCGCGATACGATTCCAAGAATTTTTCAAGATATTGCGAATGTAGGAGTAGATTTATTTTAAGTAGCTTAATATTGCACAACAAGAGTGTCATGTACTATTACAACAGTGTCACTTCCATTATGTGGAAAGAATACATACCTCCAAGTCACAGACCTTATAACAAAGAGATAGAAAACTGTGAAATGTATCAGCATTTTAGGTGACACTGTGCGGAAATTTCACAAAAATTGCCTGACTTTAAACACACATATCATGAAGAGATTTATGCATATACGTTTCATTTATGCCTAAACCCATCACACATTTATTTCTCTCTCTAATCATGGTATTTTCCTTACTTTAACATTTTAAGCAAACAATGAGTTTGAGGAATATTTCACTAAGTCAATTGCTTGGTTTTTAAAAATTTATGATAGGTTTAACTTTAAACAGCTTTTTATACAATTTCTTATTTTGAAAATAAAAATAAATTAGTATAATCCCCTTTTTGCTATTCATTATGGATCCTTTGCACGTATTCTCATCAAAATCAAGATTTTTTGATTGCGGATTCAGAAGGAAAAGTTAAGGTGCCACGTGATATTTTGGCTTCTTCATTGGTTCAGATAGGAGGTTTCCAATCTGTTTGTTATTAGAAACAGCACATAATTCCTTCAAATATAAAAACAAAAAAAATAAAAATATAAAATGGGGAGGAACTTTAAGAGCAATAACTACTCTCGTTTTTTCATGAAAAGTGTACCTTTCATTCTATTTAATTGATAACGTTCTTTTCCCTCATTTATCATTTTAAGTATACTATAAATTTTAATTTGTTAAATATCAGCTTACTTATGAGATGGCAATAATTTAAATAATAGGTTCTTCTTGTGTTTATTTCAGAAACGCGAAAATGAAACTGTGGATATGTGCCGTCATGCTATGCCTTGTGCTGACATTCGTTGTCAGTAGTCCATTGTCAGAGTGTTACGACGCCTGCGATACAAAACTTTCCTCGTGTTATAAAAAGTGTAATAAAATGTCGTCTGAACTCCGGAGTCAATGCAAAAGTGATTGTCAAGACGCGATGGGACAGTGTTATCAGAGCTGTAATCGTCGTTTCCAGTGAAAATGAATTTAACATCAATGAAACGTGCATATAACTTTTGTCTTGAATATATTTCTAAATACTGGTGTTTCAAAACTATGATTTTTCTGTAAGAGAATATGTTGTATCAAACCCATATTGCATTAGAGATGAGACAAAAGTGTGCTCTCCGTCGTAGTACCCAAAACACAAACATATAAACACAATTAATAAATAGCATAGCTGCAATAACAGTAAACACATATATAAAGGGAATCAAATTGTGTAGGAAAGATATAGAAGGGAGACAGACATTGATTGATAGATCTATATTGACTCTATTTAAAGCGGTGACGGTATGAACATAAATGTATGTGATGCTTTCAAGCAAAAATCATTCGATGATCATTTATTTACATAAATAATGTATAACCGTTAACTTTTGCTCCAGATCGGCGTTTTTGAATTGAATTCAAATCAATTATTAAAATTCTGAAATCATTTAAATTATGTAAAATAGTATTTAAACTAATACAATGTTGTTCATTGTTTTGCAATACCTTTTTCCCATCTTATGAATAAAGCAGAAAAGCTACAGTTGAGCGTTTCTTTTAAAACACATTAACATGTATTGCGAAGAAAAACAACCCAAACGGTCTTAAACGATCATTTAATAGAATGAGCGATGTTTACATGAAATGTACGTTGTTGGTTAGATATGTACCTCATTAGAGTGTATGTTGCTCTGATGACAGGTAGAAATGAAGCAAAGGAGGAATCGGGGGTCTTTATGTGTTTTGAACTTATGTATGTAATGTAATCCATGACGAGTACATACTTTGACCCTGAATGTAATGTTTCCCTTGTCGATTAGATGTTTGACCCTTAATTTAATGTTTTCCATGTCAATTAGATGCTTTGACTCAGAATTTAATGTTATTCATGTCGACCCAGAATGCAATGTGATCCATGTCGAGTAGATGCTTTGACCAGAATGCAGTATACTGCAGTAGTCAAATAGTTGCTTTGTGATAACCACAAAACCTATTGCATGGACAACATTTTGCAAAAGTGGACATAGAAGTCACACAGGAAATGTAGCATTCAAGGACAACAGTCAACAAATGACACGCATCGAAAAAAAAAACAATTACAAGGATAAATCAAAGACAAGGTATATGACATCACAATTTACCATTCGACACTTCACTTTCCTTTTTGAATGTGCAATGATCCGACAGATTGTGCGACAGATTGTGCAATGATCCGACAGATTGTGCAATGACCCGACATATTGTGCAATGACCCGACAGATTGCAGGCCCTTTGATGAGGTCTACCTTAACGTAATCATGAAGTGGAAGTTAACGGTTAAGTTTTGCTTCAGTCTTGTCTTGTCGTGCCCTTAACGGTTCATATCCTTGCTTCGTGGCGTTTGGCAAGTCACTGAGTACATACGTTGTCTTTCTTTATATTCATTGATACATACAACGTGTTGTTTTACTTATATCGACCTATTAATGTTGTCTCAAGTTTGTAGACAGGGATTTAAAATTGAATTAGGATATCAAAAGGATAAGAGTGAGGTTTGGTGCACTCTATATCCTGTTTAAACACCTCGCGGTCTTTTCCAACTGACAGTTCAACTGCGGTACCCCTGTTGTCAACCTTGTTATGTTTGTGGTGACGCGTTATTTGCTTCTGTTTCACTTTTAGTTCATGCTTAGCAATGAAACGCGTGAAATATAAAGTTTTACTTTTTCACTGACGCAACCAATGAGCTTTTTATGTCTGTGATATCATATTTTGCCTTTTATTCATCTTTGTATTTGTTGTTTGTTTTCACTCGTGTGAATCAGACTATATAAATCATTATAATATGTTCTTATATATATTTACTTATTTATATACCCGTGTTCGGGCATTTGTTGATTTACATATATAGTTTATATTACGGCCATATCATCCCTTATTTGTAAATAGTTTTATCTTTATATATTTACATTAATTTTTAATTAATACTTCATTTCTTCATCTTTCATCAGTTTTTGCGCACAATATACCGACGTGCCGTAAAACACCATTCATTCATTCACTCGTGGTTGTGGTTGACTGTGGTCCTTTTAATGTTACATTTTCTTTTTGACTTTTATATCTACTTTTATCAATGTCAAAGCATTTTCTGTTTCTTTTTTTTTTAGAAAATAACAGTTTAATTTATATCGTTTGCTTGGTATTTTAAGAATTGTTATTATTTACAGAGGAAATGTCAGTTTGCCAAAAACAACTTTTGTATAAATATGAATTGGATATGAAATAACTAAGACAATGAGTCGTAGTTGATTGAAAAGTATTTTAGAAGCTATGTTGAATGAATTAAACGCAACATTTTACCGTACTGAGCCGACGACGTCTCCGAAAATATGTCGTTTATGCATTCATTTTGAGTATAAGACATAAAATAAAAATAAAAGGTGTTGTTTTGTCGTGAATAACATATTTTATTTCATTTTGACGTGATCAAACTTCAATATTTTGGATTAACGCGATGTGGGTTTAATCATGTTGTAGAGCCTTTCCATCAGATAACCAATTTACAACTGTGAAAGTAACCATTATATACATCATTGTATGGAGAAAATATAGCTATTTTAAAAAGAAATAGTTCCTGTTTTTACAGAATATTCGCCATTCCCCTGCAAAGAGTATAATAAGAAGTAAATAATCGCTACATAATGGATTTCATTTATGCTTCTTAGTAGTAGTTAATGGCAATGCCATTAGAAATATGACAATGATCATGATGATAGCTGCCATTATTTTGTAACAAGAAGAATTAGAACGCTCTTGTGTCATCTTCGTTTCGCCCTCACGATGGATTTATGAGACGTTGCTATTATCTCATGACTGCAAATAATACAGACGCATTGACTTAGCCTGGTATTATTATATTTATTAATAATTATATATTCAATACATTAATGATATCAAGTGATTCATTCAAAATAATCATCATTTAACATAATGGAATTCAAATGCTTATTCATACTGGTATTACATAGATATTTTATATAAACAAATATTTAACACTGATATCACTTAACTTTTAAATGTCGTCACATATGTCTTTTAAATATAAACTTCACTTACCTGCAATAAATACAGACGCATTGACTCAGCATGGTAACCACATACTATATCATTAGTCAGTATGCGTTCCTTATATAGAGCCGGTCAGCATCGTATCTACTTGCAAGGTAATTGTTAATATTTAATAAGTAAGGATTCTCAGACAGGTGCCCTAGCTGGCCGCTGATAAATCATATTTATATGTCAATGTTTCACTCCGTTGGTTATCCTTAGAGCTTAACGATATTTCTCCTGTCCAAACATGTATAATGATGCACTTGATGACTTATACAGTTTACCCTTTCTTTCCAACTATGGTTAATTATATTTATCCTAAAGAACTTCAGCTTAACAAAGATAATATATCTGATAATAACGCTTCTTTTCTTGATTTAGATCTCTCGATTGAAAATGGTAAAATAATTAGCAAAATCTTACGACAAGAGAGAAGATTTTAATTTTGACATTGTTAATTATCCCCAATTGGATGGCGATGTTCCCCGAGCAACTTCTTATGGGGTGTATGTGTCTCAACTTATTCGTTTTTCCAGAGCTTGTACTCGAGTTGAAGACTTTAATATTCGTAATCTTTGTATAACTAAAAAGTTACTCAATCAGGGTTACCGTTACCATAAACTTCGTAAAACCTTTGCAACATTTTATTATCGTAACCCTGATCTTCTTTCCAAATATAAAAATAATTTAAAGACTCTTATGCGACAAGGACTATCACAACCTGACTTCTATGGTGATGTGATTTATAAACTTCGTAAGATTCTTGGTCATGATCACTTTCATACTATCTTTGTTAAACTTGTTAAAAAGTTTATCAAAAGAGGTTATGACCCTATCATTTTGCAACGTACTGCATGTTTGGTGGTGGATCCTTTTACAGTTCGCCACTATGCTTTTCTCTTTAATTGTACGATGACCGGACAGGCTGTGGACCCTATGATGACGCCTACCCAAAGCCCATTGGGACGGTGGCGTTTGATGTTTGTCTATGATCTTTCTTGTCGTGCCCTTAATGGTTTATTCTCTTACTGCTCTGGCTTCTGCCAAGTCATTGAGTACCTTCATTGTGGCTTTCTAGGCTATTGTTTTTTGTATTATATTTACACGAGCATATTTGTGTTTTACTTATATTGCCTATTGATGCTGCCTTGTTGGTTAGAGATTAGATCATGTAGGGGATTTCTTTATTTACGCTGTCCTGTTTTAATGGGATGAGAGTAGGGTAAGTGTGAGGTTTGGTGCACACTAGAACCGGTTTAAACCCCAAGTGGCCTACTTTGCCACTGACCGTTCCAAGGCGGTATCCCTATTGTCAACCCTTTTGTGTTTGTGATGTCGTTTGCATTTATTATTGCTTTTGCCTTCTTGTTTGTCTGTTGGCGTGTTTGTTTCTTGTTTTGTGGTTGACTGTCCTCCTTGAATGCTACTTTCCCTGTCCGATCTTTTTATATTTCTTTTTAGCATGATTCATAATGGATTAGAACGCAGTGAGCCCAATAAAGAATAGCAGCATTTTTGATAGAGGGTGTCAAATCCCCGTGTATTCCGATATGTTTAAATTGTCAGTTACATAATTTATTCAAAATATATACGTTATATGAAATTATATTTTCTCTTCTTTTTACATTGCCATGTTTAATTAATTTCATCAATGCCTGTGTGTAGACAACTTGACTTATTTTAAGGATCATTTACTCCCAAAATAGTTACCTCTGTTCATAAAACAATATTCGTTGACGGTATGACACTGTTGGTGATATTTAGTAATGTGTGATTTATAATCAGATTTTACTTCATTTGACCTAAACGAAATCTCTTAAGAATATATTGCAAATTAGAATGATTCCGTTTAATTTACCATCCTTGATCATCATTATTGCTAGGCCCGATAAGCGACATACTTTGTTCGATGCATTAATGTAATTAAACACTTCCCAAAGCGTTTATTAACACTGACACGTACATCTTTGAAATATGATATGTTGCACAACTACTTTGATATTTCTTTCATAGTAAACGCATTTATTTCTAGACGAGTAATTATGCCTTCGAGAGGCACACACGTCTTGCCGTTGTTGTTATACACCTCGCTCTGCTGGGCATTATTGTGACTTTTGCAACACCTTTTCGCCAGGTTTACCATACTACATTGTATTTGTTATTTGTTGTAAAATATGAATTTGTTTGTAAGAGCTTTTTTAATTGACCAGTGTAATAATGCACCACATATTTCATATTCCTGTTGTTTGTTTGTTATATTGAGGTTAAAATGTATAAACCATATACGTTGACAACACTTAACATATTAGCAGTACGATACGTTATGATACTGTGTAAACATATTTGTAGTACGATACGTTATGATATGGTGTAGACATATAAGTAAATAACTGACTATATATAAGTCTATATACAGTCAAAAAAATGTCACAGCAATGGATACAAGTAATGCTTTAACTACTAACAAGCATAAACGTTGTGGAATGTCCTCTAGCAATTAACTTACACTATCTGTACATAAACTACTAGGTATATATATATTGATAATACACTATCGTGGAAGTATCAAATATCTAAAGTTTGTTTAACACTCAATACTAAAATTGCATTATTAAAACATATTATTTACTATTTAACATATGATATGAAGAAAATATATTATAACGCTTACATTATGTCATCGTCTGACTATTTTGCACTATTTGGGGAAAGGGAGTTAATTCGAAAGCTGAAATCATGAAAATAACAAAAAATCAAAAGACGGCAGCACGAATAATACTGAATAAAGACTTAAATACTAATTCAAAGTTAATGTTTAAAGAATTGGGTTGGCTACCATTCGAAAACTTATGTCTATATCATATAGGAATATTAATTTAAAAGTAAAAATGAACATGTCAGATCTAATTAGCTTCTCTCACAATGAAACTTATATGTGCGTTCCATTAAGCGAAAGGATCTTGTTCCACTGAAACATCGGACAAACTCTTTTAAAGATTCGTCCAGCTGTTACAGTACAATAGTATGGAATACAATTCCTTTACATATACGTAACATCAATAGCCTTAATTCGTATAAATACAATTTAATACAATTTCTTTTCCAAAAACAGGATATAAACTAGCTGATATAACGATATAATTATGTCACTGTTTGGTTGTTGTTAAATGTTTTTGTTGTTATTTTTTTTCTTGAATGAAACTGGCACTGTATGCATGTAATTGCTTAAATATCCTTCATATATGACACTATGGATATCTTGATTATGAATTAAGAATATTAGGACTGTATTAACCAATGAGTGTTTGTCGGATTTGTAGTATTGTTATGGATGTTTGCGTATGTGCGCATGAGCATGAATGTTTTTATATGTATTTATATCTTTTATAGCATTATTGTGCGAAGCCACATTGAAAATAAGTGTATGTATTGTATATGCATAACTTAATGTGTTTTAACCTTCGTTAAATAAAGAAATTTTTATTATTATTATTATTATTATACTTCAACATTATCATTTAGTTTAATGTTACAATGTATATGCGTCTGTAATCGTAATTAAATATGTAGGTTAAGTTTTGAATTTGAAACCTATTGTACAGGCAGTTGTACTTGCGTACTGCAGTGTAATTATTGATTTGCTGATTCCTTCAGCATAAATGTAGGATATGGCTGGAGGGAAGAGGGAGATAATACAAAAATAAGAAGGTCATTCGTTATTTACATTTGCAAAAATATATACTCTATATTTGTGAACGTAATAGAGATTAGGAAAATATAGTTCCTTTGGTTGGGTATAAAAAAAGAGTATGGTAACGAACCTTTGGAAACGGCCGAGCACGACACAAACGAAATATTGAAGTCTTGGTTTGATTGAGACTGTTCGTGAGCGGTAGTGAAATATGCTAGCTACCGCTCACGCCCTTTAGCCCCGGGTTGAGCAGAACTCAATATTCATAAAAATCAACAGTACAGAATTGTAAACATCCCGAAGATGGCAAGCATATGGAGGTGGATATAGCAATATTTGTATCTTTATTTCATCCCCTATATCCAGCGACGAATGGTCCCAGGATCTTATAAAATTGTATACCCCGAAGAGCGAAATAAACAAGAAGGAATTTAGTTGGGAGCAGCGGTTGTGAAGCCTGCGTATCACAAGTAACAGCCAAAAGACTAAATTAAAAAACAAAACAGACAACATATCCTATGAGTGGTTAAACCTATGAGTGGTTAAACAATACCCAGAGTCTTTTATCGGCCGGAGTAGTGGAACCACCGAATCGAAAATTAAGTAAGAAACCAAAAGAAATTGTAAATGTACCAGCGATCAACTTTTTATGTCAAATGCAATAACTTTTTGAAAACACCATTTTATTCGTTTTTGCCACGCTTTAGTGTAGTAAGGAAAAGACTGCACTAACTGTTTACAAATTACATATACAGGTGCATATGTTACTATTAATATCTTGTAACTTTTCCTGTTCGACGATTGTATCTACGTGTACATTTCTACGTCTAATTATTCGAATTTTATTGATGAACATTATTTCTAAACTGTGAATGCGCGGTAATATCAACTATAATGCCATCCCCGGTATTCTGTTTTCTCTCAACACGCTTCTATTTTCTTTTGCAAAATACGTTTCATTAATACAAACAGTAATTGGAATTGCGACTATTTATGTATATTGTAATTAAAATCCTTTATTTCCCATGTCTGGGTCTCTTCACTCGTAACTATATGAATTACTTTTAAAAAAAATCCAATTACACTATAGCGTGCATGACTGACAGCTGTTGAGAAAAATTAAGGATTTGCCATGTAAGTTGGTTCGGGTATATAATCAAGTTGACAGCCTTAAGATTCGTGTGTTTTTTTGTTGTTGTATTTTGTTCAATTTAAATTTAAAATAAAAGTAGGTTTTAAAAAACAGGAAATGAAATGTAGCATTCACAGAACACAATCAACCAAAACACCCGATGATATCAAATAACAATTACATAGAAAAATAGAAGAATATTATGAGATACCAGAAACGTATTTTTAATTGTTGACAATAAAGCTAACGCATTGGAACGGGCAGTAGCAAAAAGGTCGCTGGGGGTTTAAACCTGGTTCTAATGTGCACCAAACCTCACTCTTACCCTTTTGTCGTCCAAATAAAGAAATCCCCAACCAGGCTATATCCTCTAAAAATACTAAGCAGCATTAAGAGGCAATATAAGTATAACACAAACATGATCATATATATATGAATATAAAATCTAAAACCTAGAAAAATCAGGTTGTCACAGCCTTTAAACACACTTCTATTTTCTGCAGCATACTATGGTTGGTACTTCTATCTTACACACCGCTTGCAATAAATTCGTTTAATTTAATACAAACGGAATTTCACTGAAATTGATTATGTAATGAGTTTTATTTCATTGAAGCAAGGGATTTCAGAAGACGAGCATAATGACACTTATGTGTATTTTAGTCAAGGTGAGTTTCAATAAGAAATCAATGTCGCTTTGGATATTGACACTTCAGATTGATTGTATTCAAGGTATGTTATCATAAGATATCAATGACGCTTTGGTGGAGATCGTTTACAGTACCTGATAAGTACTGAAACGGGATCCTTTGGAAGCAACAGATACATGCATTGAACAAAATAAATGCCACCCTCAACAACATAAAATTATGTATGAAATAGTCAAAACATATTGTAACAACCCTCACACAGGTTTTAAATAACAGAGAGAAAGCCGAAAGATTTTGTTTCACACTTCTTTTAATAACAAGTAAATTATGTGATATTTCTAGAATAACCGAAAATACCATTCTATTATAAAACGCGAGCCTCTCATATAGCTAAACTAGGACGACTATTAAAGCAATAAACCTTAAACTTGTTTACTTACTAAGCTGTGGAAATCTATGTAGATTATCGTTAGGCCTATTTGTTTTATGATCCCGGTCAACCAGACTTTGACCAGACTGGTACCCGTACAAATATTCGTAATGAGGATGAAGATGACTAATAGTTGTTTTCGAACTATATAGAGAGGCTGCGTTGTAACATGTAAAAAGAATAACCAATGAATCAGTGCCAGGAAAGCCCGGTTAATAGTCTCCACCAATCAGCTGTGACCCGGATCGCAGTAGCCAATCGTATTGCAACCGGTGATCCAGTCAAGCCGGGCTTGGAGCACCTGCTCACCGGTCCTCAGTTAGTACTGGACAATAGTTTCGCAACAATTATACAATAAATATAAAACTATGAAAAATACTATATACATCAATAGATGCCTACTACAGAGTCGAATATTCTGATACCTAACTTTTTCAGGTAAAGACTTCAGAACTATAGTTTGAGTACGTTAAACAATTCCAGTCGACGGAAATTCAGACGATGACAGTGACGTAACAGATTGTCAAGGTTGACAGTATTATTTCAAAGAATGCATAAAAGTTAAGAAAATAAACATGTTTTAATATAAACTCTATGAAAGTTCATTATAATAAGAGTTCGTCTGTTCTGTGACAATAACATGAGATTAATTAAAGGGGTAAAATTTAACATCCGTGCCTTGATCGGTGACAGAGACTGGAATCAAAATTGGCTGACGGCTGTCAAGACTGCAACTCACAATACAAAATGATCTCGGATTTCTTAGTACAATCGATATACAATGTTACATAGCTAGCGTCTATGAACTATTAAGCAGCAAGCACATGTAAGTAAAACTGTTTTGATTGTATGCGAATTAGTTATTTTGAATAAAATACAGTGAATTCTAAAATGTTGAGCAGGCAACAATTTGATAAATAGTGATTCTTACAATATGCATACTATTTCATATATTTGTTTTAATATAGTCACTTATCGCAATCTCGCATTCTTGCCTGGCGTTCTCGCAGTCTCCTGCTGACGTTTATGGGGCGAGATAGCGAGAGAAGAGATGCGAGAAGGCGAGAAACGCGAAACGAGATCATTCACGAGTCGAAATCTTGCCTCGCGTTCGCGCCTTGCGTTCTCGCTCTGTCGTGTACATGGCCATATTGCGAGATTTGGAGAATTCCAAACGGGACTACCTAGGCTTGGGACCTACAAGTTTCGTTACTCAATAACGAACCAATAACATACCCGGGATGTTTCTCAATGACAAGCCAATAACATACCCGGGATGTTTCTCAATGACAAGCCATATGTTACTCAATAAGATGTTACGCAATGACGAGCCAACAACATACCCGGGATGTTACTCAATGAGATGTTACGCAATGGCAAGCCAACATTATACCCGGGATGTTACTCAATGACAAGCCAACAACATACCCGGGATGTTACTCAGTGACAAGCCAATAACATACCCAGGATGTTACTCAATGAGATGTTACTCAATGCCAAGCCAACAACATACCCGGGATGTTAATCAATAACGAGCAACAACATACCCGGGATGTTACTCAATGAGATGTTACGCAATGATAAGCCAACAACATAACCGGGATGTTACTCAATGAGATGTTACTCAATGACAAGCCAACAACATACCCGGGATGTTACTCAATAAGATGTTACGCAATGGCAAGCCAACAACATAAACGGGATGTTACTCAATGATATGTTACTCAATGACAAGCCAACAACATACCCGGGATGTTACTCAATGACAAGCCAACAACATACCCGGGATGTTACTCAATGACAAGCCAACAACATACCCGGGATGTTACTCAATGACAAGCCAACAACATACCCGGGATATTACTCAATGACAAGCCAGCAACATACCCGGGATGTTACTCAATGACAAGCCAACAACATACCCTGGATGTTACTCAATGACAAGCCAACAACATACCCGGAAGGTACCTCGAATGACAAACCATGTATTTGTGTAAAGTGACGAACTTTCTTGGGTGTGTTTATTTAAGTAGCGTTTGATTTAATTGCTTCCAGTGAACATATTTAATTAGTCGGATGTGCACATTTCTGCTTTTATTTGGTTTCAGTTTAATTTCTAATGGCAGCTTAGTACAATAATTTGTTAATTAGTACACGTAGAGAAGTTCTCATGTTAATTATTTCCAAGATAAACGCATTTACGAAAATCCCAAATGACAGAGCCGCGTTTGCCAACATTATTGCAAGCGTCTGCAATCTAAGATCGTTCGCATAATTGTGTTACCGAATTTCGTTAGCTGATTAATGATTTCTAGATAAAAAACGGAGGGTGTTGATGTATCTAAATTTCTGTTTACTGTTACCAAATTGCGAACTTTAATTGCCGACATTTCTGGAAAGATATTTGTTACTATGAAATTTGCGTCACATTCAGTTTTTCCTTTCTTCGTAATATCCAAGCAGACATATAAGCCTGCAACCAATTCCTGGAGGAACAACGCCTACACAGAAAGATAATATGTATACGGGTTTGCTCAATGTGCCTCGCAGTTTCCAATTTGTTGACAGTATTGTGAATCTGAATTACTCAAATTGTATTATAGATGCGTAGTTAAAGGTCACTGTGTTTTAATGGATGTGTTGACTGTTGTATTGCATCATTTTATTTGTTATTTCCGATTCTTTACAGTAAATGAGTCTCTTTATATTTGCGTCAAAAATCTCATACAATACTTAACTTTTTTCGTAATAAAACTGCTTCATTTTTTTAATTGTACGTGTTCATTTGGGGGTTATTCAAATGTTTTCCACAATTTCTGTGAAACCATTTTGTTAGTCCTTCCGAAAGTATATATATGTAAACTTTATTAATACAAAAGACCACATGGCCTATCAGTATACAATACAAAACACATCATATTTATAATTTAACAGTCAATGGCTTGTCCATCTGATGAATACACATTTGTTGTTTTATAATCATATATATAGATAGTTTATTAATATAAAAAGCCATAGGCCTATCAGTATACATCTACTAACTTAATTAACAAAATGATAACAATAATTATAATAACAGATGTCCCAGTGCATTACAACTACTCAAAACTATTTAACCTCATACAATGAGGTTAAAACCTAGGTTACATTCCTAGTCAATATTAGATGGAAATATACAATTCGTTTTTATATTTGCCTTAATCATGACACATGAAGTTAAGATATTGCCGAAACGAAATGCAAGAAATTGGATGTGTAGATTAACGCAAGACATCAGTTATGTTCACAAAATAAAATAAAATAAATAAATAAGTAAGCAAACAAAATGTTGGACTTATAGAAAAACACTTCCTAATCTCAATTAAATTAATCAAAAGTGACTTTTAAAATTATTATGAAATCTTATTCTGTCCTAGTTCAAATAGAACATAATATTTCTCTTCAAGAATGCTTTGTGTGTATAGTTCGAAATATTTCTTATTGTTTTATCATTTTCATTTTTCATTAATTCTATAAATTTAGGTTTATTCGGGCGTTTCCAATAATAAGCTTTAATATATATAACACATTTTAAAAATTCTAATGACGTTTTAAAATGATATAGACCCACGTTAGGACATTCATTTCAGTACCAATATAAACAGCAGTTTGCATCTAAACCCTCATTTTCTACAGAATCCACAACAATACCCTGCTGGAAAAGTACAACACCAACCTAAAAACGTCTCTACGACTTGGAATATCATAACCGTTATTCTATGGAGATGTGATCTATAAACTTTGGACATTAGGATTTCCTGACCACTTTACAAAATTAATCAGGAAATTCTTCAGAAAAAAAAGGATACGACCATTTAGTATTACAGCGCACTTCATGTTTGGTGATTGACCCCTCTAGGGTCAGTCACTACGCGTCTCTTTTGTGATGACCAGACAACCTCGTGGGACTCTATGATTGCAACTTTTGAACCGCTGAAAGGGCAGGTGGGTGCATGAACCTTCGTCCCTCGGTTTTTGTGGTCGTACTCAAGATTGGTTTTCTCTTTGGTTGCGACTGCTGTGGTTGTTCGGTACAATTCTGGATGCATCCTGAGGTGTTTCGAATTCTGTTTTTTTATATATCTTTGCAAGAACATATACCTGTATTGTTTCATAATTTCTCTGGATGTGGGCTTTATTGTTAAGAGATTTCCTTTTGATTAGATGTACTTTTATTTGCACTGTTTTTGTGGTCGTACTCTAGATTGGTTCTCTTTGGTTGCAACGGCTGTGGTTGTTCGGTACAATTCTGGATGCATCCTGAGGTGTTTCTAATTCTGTTTTTTTAATATCTTTGCAAGAACATAAATATTATACTTGTATCGTTTCATAATTTCTCTAGATGTGGGCTTTATTGTTAGAGATTTACTTATGATTAGATGTACTTTTATTTGCACTGTTTGTCAATTTAAGCGCTGAAAACAAGATAATAGTTATTATAGACAGGATTCTAACCAGTGGACCATACTGCCCCTTAACCGTTCCAAGTCGGTAACCTTGTCTTCACCAGCCTTTGTGTTGTGTATTGTACTGTTCATTGTATAGTTAATTTGCACTTTGTTTGTGGTACAGAGCGGATCTACGGTGCCATTGCGTTTGTGTGATGTGATTTCTATAGGAGCATTTTTTCTCATTTTTACATAAAATGCGCAAAATACTGATTGGAGTTTGCTTACCAATGACTATATCGATACATACGACGAAAACATTACAGTAGAAATTATAGAACTTACCGAACTTTCGATACCCCAAAAAGTAGGTAGATCAGATCTTCCTTGGCTAAACTCAAATATTCGAAAACGTATGCGAAAACGTAAACATGATTACGTTAAAGCAAACCATACAAAACAAAATAAGCACTGAATATCATAAACCTTAATAATGTAAGAGGTTTACCTGAAGAATAAATTCCGATTACCGAGGGTTGCTAGACTAGAATCATACATACCACACAAAGAATAAGTTAAGATGCTAAGGAACTGTAAGACTCTGTTTGTTGATAAACAAACCAGGAATCGTGCCGTGGTAACCGAGAGGCCGAGTGGATCGCACGTTCTACTGTAAATCCAGAGATTGTTGTTCGAGCCTCACCGAAGTCACTGGGTTGATTCGAGGCTACACGTCCCCTAGCCTAGCGGAGCCAACTAAATCGTTTCATTTCATAACGTGTATCGATTGCTTGTCAGACATTCTAATGAACTACTTACAGCTTCAAATTGTCAAATGTATACCCTGTGGTATCCATTCATTCATTCATCGTTTGTTCGTTCGTTCGTTCGTTCGTTCATTTAGTTTTAAGGTCCAACATGTTCTCTGCCATCCATCCTCTGAGAGTATTGGCAGGCCATGTCTCACACCTCTGTTCCTATTCCTATGTATCCGTATAAACCTCGACAAAAAGCCTACATATCATCTCCAGAAACTTTGACAGATATCCTCTGAATGGAATACAAGCTAAAATATAAAGCTGTGCTATGAATAATCCTAGTTTAATGCACAGAAGAGTGTCTTTGTCTACTTATATAGATTTAGGTGTAAACATAAACTAAGAGTATATACGTCATACAGGCTTAGTTGTCGGATTTGTCTCGAATTAATTTTGGTATTGATCTTTAGTACATTAATACGTCCTGAGAGAGTGTACTATGTGTCTATGTAAATACAAGTTGGTCCAGCAATATAATAATGTATTCATATGTTTCATAGTCGTATCGCGTTGCAAAGTCACATGTTGATTGTATGCAACGTAATGTTTCCATGGTCAGAATCACAGTTTTCTAGCGAAGATAATATAACTTTACAGTAGACAACATAAATAGACACAAACTAAAAACTTTGTCACATTTTTTGCAATGTCATTCACAGTAAGTTAGCAATTATCATGATTATTGTATATAACATAATTATATCCGAACAAAACAAAATGCATACCGATCCATAAACAGTATTGAATTACCTGGTCGAAACTCCTCTATTCAGCCCATTTGTATGCACATATTCACTGCATTATTACAGGTCCAGTGTGTTATTATAAATACTGACAATCTGTAATTTACATTCACATTAAGTAAAATATGGATTGTTAAGAACTATTACAAATCTTACCGTGGACAGCAGACCCAAGGCAAGTGTCTTACGTTTATTGTTTTGTTGTTTTGTTTCCACTTTTTCCGTTCATATGTTCTTTATTTTGTCCGTTGTCTAGCGCTATTAATTTGCTGCTTTCCGGATTATACAGTTTCAAATAAGTATAGGATATAGTCTATGGCGTGAAATCTTCACCATTAACAAACCGAAAGTAAGGTATCGCTACGACCGACCGCGGTTTCTTAATGGTGATGATTTCTCTTCATAGCCTCGATCAGACTTAGTGTCTACCACACAGACCATCGATAGTCTCTATATTTGGTAGGATCAGCTGCATCACTGAATATAAAAGAGAAACAAGAGGCGAGTTTAACTCACCTCTTGTATCCGTTTTAGGAGTTAGGAGTGAGTAACTTGAAAACAGAAGAGCTTGAAGTAAGAAATATGTATGAATATACAATTGAAAATAAAACTCATTTGTCTATCAGTTGATAATACACTCATACATGTTTCTGTTATTGTCACTATATAGCAACGTCCATGACGAATTAATATATTGACACAGATAAGTGAATTAATTTCATAATCGGTGAAAGCGGTAATCATGAGGTAATCATGAATGTCCACAAGTTAATAAATAATAATAATAATAAGCTTTTGTCTGAAAAAGCTTGTGTTTCTCTCTTTTTTTGAACTGAACCGTGACGTTGCCTATGGGTTAAAGCATCCGCCTAGCATGCGGGATGTCGTAGGTTCAATTCCCGTCCAGGGAATTGGATCAGACTTCATGAAAACGGTACTAATAGCTGCCTTGTTTGACGTTCAGCGTATAAGGTGTAGTTCTATGACTGGTCGGTCCGGTGTCAGGAAAATGTGACTGGATGTTGTATCATGGCAAGTGTCTACGGCGTGGTAATCATTGAGCTAACTGCTACAAGTAGACACCGACGTGATATGACTGAAGACTTTACACTCCATGTATACATACATATATACAAAGGTATTCCGTCGGTATTTTTGACTGTTGTAGGTTATCTGTGTCGTTGTCAAATTGCTTCATGTAAATGTGTAAGACTAGAGGTAGATAGACATATAGACATAGCGTGGTGCGAGTTCTGATCAGTTATTATGGCTACTTCCAGCCCTGTTAATGTCTGTCATCTAGGTTTTGAGCGACATGATTCTGATGCTATCCAGGCATAACCTCTTACAATACCTACCCATTTACTCCCCCATTTACTGTCGTAGTAAAGTGCCAACTTTGGTAACCCTGGAGACATAAAACAGTAGTTTCTATTCACTCTTAGAATTCGAAGCTATGGAATAAAGATTACATAATGATAACAAAATAGTAATAGAATAACCAATTTCCCACAGACCTGTGAAAGTATGTCGGAACAAATGGTATTTTGGTAACAATTACTAAATGATCTTATATACAAACTGTTAACATACATTACGACGATTATTAGAATACACTGCAGATTGAAAAACAAAATGTGTGACTATTCCCTTGGTCCTAAGAGAGCCATAACTCTCATAGAAATTGTTAATTTAAATGAAAGTGGGATATTTTCATCTTCTCATGATGGATGGCAAGCAATCCTACCAAAAGTCATTTGAATCCATTCAGAACTGATTGACCACCTGAGGCCAAAGCTTTCTTATTTGGCTATATATGAGTAAGTCTAACAACTGTCTGACTATACATGAATAAGCCTAACTATTGTCTGGCTATACATGAGTAAGCCTAACTATTGTCTGGCTATACACGAGTAAGCCGAACTATTGTCTGGCTATACACGAGTAAGCCTAACTATTGTCTGGCTATACACGAGTAAGCCTAAATATTGTCTGGCTATACACGAGTAAGCCGAACTATTGTCTGGCTATACACGAGTATTGTCTGGCTATACATGAGTAAGCCTAACTATTGTCTGGCTATACACGAGTAAGCCGAACTATTGTCTGGCCATACACGAGTAAGCCTAACTATTGTCTGGCTATAGATGAGTAAGCCTTACTATTGTCTGGCTATACACGAGTAAGCCTTACTATTGTCTGGCTATACACGAGTAAGCCTAACTATTGTCTGGCTATACACGAGTAAGCCTAACTATTGTTTGGCTATACACGAGTAAGCCTAACTATTGTCTGGCTATACACGAGTAAGCACAACTATTGTCTGGCTATACATGAGTAAGTCTAACTATTGTCTGGCTAACTATTGTCTGGCTATACACGAGTAAGCCTAACTATTGTCTGGCTTACTATTGTCTGGCTATACACAAGAAAGCCTAACTATTGTCTGGCTATACATGAGTAAGCCTAACTGTTGTCTGGCTGACTATTGTCTGGCTATACACGAGTAAGTCTAACTATTGTCTGGCTATACATGAGTAAGCCTAATTATTGTCTGGCTATACATGAGTAAGCCTAACTATTGTCTGGCTAACTATTTTCTGGCTATACACGAGTAAGCCTAACTAGTGTCTGGCTATACATGAGTAAGACTTACTATTGTCTGGCTAACTATTGTCTGGCTATACAAGAGTAAGCCTAATTATTGTCTGGCTATACATGAGTAAGCCTAACTATTGTTTGGTTAACTATTGTCTGGCTATACACGAGTAAGCCTAACTAGTGTCTGGCTATACATGAGTAAGCCTAACTATTGTCTGGCTATACACGAGTAAGCCGAACTATTGTCTGGCTATACACGAGTAAGCCTAACTATTGTCTGGCTATACACGAGTAAGCCTAAATATTGTCTGGCTATACACGAGTAAGCCGAACTATTGTCTGGCTATACACGAGTATTGTCTGGCTATACATGAGTAAGCCTAACTATTGTCTGGCTATACACGAGTAAGCCGAACTATTGTCTGGCCATACACGAGTAAGCCTAACTATTGTCTGGCTATAGATGAGTAAGCCTTACTATTGTCTGGCTATACACGAGTAAGCCTTACTATTGTCTGGCTATACACGAGTAAGCCTAACTATTGTCTGGCTATACACGAGTAAGCCTAACTATTGTTTGGCTATACACGAGTAAGCCTAACTATTGTCTGGCTATACACGAGTAAGCACAACTATTGTCTGGCTATACATGAGTAAGTCTAACTATTGTCTGGCTAACTATTGTCTGGCTATACACGAGTAAGCCTAACTATTGTCTGGCTTACTATTGTCTGGCTATACACAAGAAAGCCTAACTATTGTCTGGCTATACATGAGTAAGCCTAACTATTGTCTGGCTGACTATTGTCTGGCTATACACGAGTAAGTCTAACTATTGTCTGGCTATACATGAGTAAGCCTAATTATTGTCTGGCTATACATGAGTAAGCCTAACTATTGTCTGGCTAACTATTGTCTGGCTATACACGAGTAAGCCTAACTAGTGTCTGACTATACATGAGTAAGACTTACTATTGTCTGGCTAACTATTGTCTGGCTATACAAGAGTAAGCCTAATTATTGTCTGGCTATACATGAGTAAGCCTAACTATTGTTTGGTTAACTATTGTCTGGCTATACACGAGTAAGCCTAACTAGTGTCTGGCTATACATGAGTAAGACTAACTATTGTCTGGCTAACTATTGTCTGGCTATACATGAGTAAGCCTAACTATTGTCTGGCTATAGATGAGTAAGCCGAAATATTGTCTGGTTATAGATGAGTAAGTCTAACTATTGTCTGGTTATATACAAGTAAGCCTAACTATTGTCTGGCTAACTATTGTCTGGCTATACACGAGTAAGCCTAACTATTGTCTGGCTATACATGAGTAAGCCTAACTATTGTCTGGTTATACATGAGTAAGTATAACTATTGTCTGGTTATACACGAGTAAGCCGAACTATTGTATGGCTATAGATGAGTAAGCCTAACTATTGTCTGGCTATACATGAGTAAGCCTAACTATTGTCTGGCTAACTATTGTCTGGCTATACATGAGTAAGTCTAACTATTGTCTGGTTATACACGAGTAAGCCGAACTATTGTCTGGCTATAGAGTAGTAAACCGAACTATTGTCTGGTTATACACGAGTAAGCCTAACTATTGTCTGGCTTACTATTGTCTAGCTATATATGAGTAAGCCTAACTATTGTCTGGCTATACATGAGTAAGTCTAACTATTGTCTGGCTATATACGAGGAAGCCTAACTATTGTCTGGTTATAGATGAGTAATCCTAACTATTGTCTGGTTATACACGAGTAAAGCGAAATATTGTCTGGCTATACACGAGTAAGTCTAACTATTGTCTGGCTATACACGAGTAAGCCTAACTATTGTCTGGCTATACACGAGTAAGCCTAACTATTGTCTGGCTATACATGAGTAAGCCTAACTATTGTCTGGCTATACATGAGTAAGCCTAACTATTGTCTGGTTATACATGAGTAAGTCTAACTATTGTCTGGTTATATACGAGTAAGCCGAACTATTGTCTGGCTATAGATGAGTAAGCCTAACTATTGTCTAGCTATACATGAGTAAGCCTAACTATTGTCTGGCTAACTATTGTCTGGCTATAGATGAGTAAGCTATAGATATTGTCTGGCTATAGATGACAGCCTAACTATTGTCTCGCTATACATGAGTAAACCTAACTATTGTCTGGCTAACTATTGTCTGGCTATACACCAGTAAGCCTAACTATTGTCTGGCTAACTATTGTCTGGCTATACACGAGTAAGCCTAACTATTGTCTGGCCAATTATTGCCTGGCTATACACGAGTAAGCCGATACACGAGTAAGTCTAACTATTGTCTGGTTATACACGAGTAAGCCGAACTATTGTCTGGTTATACACGAGTAAGCCTAACTATTGTCTGGCTATACACGAGTAAGCCTAACTATTGTCTGGCTATACACGAGTAAGCTAAACTAGTGTCTGGTTATACACAAGTAAGCCGAACTATTGTCTGGCTATAGATGAATAAGCCTTTCTATTGTCTGGCTATACATGAGTAAGCCTAACTATTGTATGGCTATACACGAGTAAGTATAACTATTGTCTGGTTATACACGAGTAAGCCAAACTATTGTCTGGCTATAGATGAGTTAGCCTAACTATTGTCTGGCTATACATGAGTAAGCCTAACTATTGTCTGGTTATACAAGTGTAAGCCTAACTATTGTCTGGCTAACTATTGTCTGGCTATACACGAGTAAGCCGAACTATTGTCTGGCTATAGATGAGTAAGCCTAACTATTGTCTGGCTATACATGAGTAAGCCTAACTATTGTCTGGCTATACACGAGTAAGCCTAACTATTGTCTGGTTATACATGAGTAAGCCTAACTATTGCCTGGCTATACATGAGTAAGCCTAACTATTGTCTGGTTATACATGAGTAAGTCTAACTATTGTCTGGTTATATACGAGTAAGCCGAACTATTGTCTGGCTATAGATGAGTAAGCCTAACTATTGTCTAGCTATACATGAGTAAGCCTAACTATTGTCTGGCTAACTATTGTCTGGCTATACACGAGTAAGTCTAACTATTGTCTGGTTATACACGAGTAAGCCGAACTATTGTATGGCTATAGAGTAGTAAACCGAACTATTGTCTGGTTATACACGAGTAAGCCTAACTATTGTCTGGTTAACTATTGTCTAGCTATATATGAGTAAGCCTAACTATTGTCTGGCTATACATGAGTAAGTCTAACTATTGTCTGGCTATACACGAGGAAGCCTAACTATTGTCTGGTTATAGATGAGTAAGCCTAACTATTGTCTGGTTATACACGAGTAAGCCGAACTATTGTCTGGCTATAGATGAGTAAGCCTAACTATTGTCTGGTTATACACGAGTAAGCCTAACTATTGTCTAGCTAAACATGAATAAGTCTAACTATTGTCTGGCTATACATGAGTAAGCCTAACTATTTTCTGGCTATACACGAGTAAGTCTAACTATTGTCTGGCTATACACGAGTTAGCCTAACTATTGTCTGGCTATACACGACTAAGTCTAACTATTGTCTGGCTATACACGAGTAAGTCTAACTATTGTCTGGTTATACACGAGTAAGCCTAACTATTGTCTGGCTAACTATTGTCTAGCTGGTTATACACGAGTAAGCCGAACTATGGTCTGGCTATACATGAGTAAGCCTAACTATTATCTGTCTATAGATGAGTAAGCCTAACTATTGTCTGGTTCTACACGAGTAAGCCGAACTATTGTCTGGCTATACACGAGTAAGTCTAACTATTGTCTGGCTATACACGAGTAAGCCTAACTATTGTCTGGCTATACATGAGTAAGCCTAACTATTGTCTGGCTATACATGAGTAAGTCTAACTATTGTCTGGTTATAATCGAGTAAGCCGAACTATTGTCTGGTTATACACGAGTAAGCCTAACTATTGTCTGGCTATACACGAGTAAGCCTAACTATTGTCTGGCTATACACGAGTAAGCCTAACTATTGTCTGGCTATACACGAGTAAGCCAAACTAGTGTCTGGTTATACACAAGTAAGCCGAACTATTGTCTGGTTATAGATGAGTAAGCCTAACTATTATCTGGCTATACATGAGTAAGCCTAACTATTGTCTGGCTATACACGAGTAAGTGTAACTATTGTCTGGTTATACACGAGTAAGCCAAACTATTGTCTGGCTATAGATGAGTAAGCCTAACTATTGTCTGGCTATACGTGAGTAAGCCTAACTATTGTCTGGCTATACATGAGTAAGTCTAACTATTGTCTGGTTATACAAGTGTAAGCCTAACTATTGTCTGGCTAACTATTGTCTGGCTATACACGAGTAAGCCGAACTATTGTCTGGCTATAGATGAGTAAGCCTAACTATTGTCTGGCTATACACGAGTAAGCCTAACTATTGTCTGGCTATACACGAGTAAGCCTAACTATTGTCTGGTTATACATGAGTAAGCCTAACTATTGTCTGGCTATACATGAGTAAGCCTAACTATTGTCTGGTTATACATGAGTAAGTCTAACTATTGTCTGGTTATATACGAGTAAGCCGAACTATTGTCTGGCTATATATGAGTAAGCCTAACTATTGTCTAGCTATACATGAGTAAGCCTAACTATTGTCTGGCTAACTATTGTCTGGCTATACATGAGTAAGTCTAACTATTGTCTGGTTATACACGAGTAAGCCGAACTATTGTCTGGCTATAGAGTAGTAAACCGAACTATTGTCTGGTTATACACGAGTAAGCCTAACTATTGTCTGGCTAACTATTGTCTAGCTATATATGAGTAAGCCTAACTATTGTCTGGCTATACATGAGTAAGTCTAACTATTGTCTGGCTATACACGAGGAAGCCTAACTATTGTCTGGCTATAGATGAGTAAGCCTAACTATTGTCTGGCTATACATGAGTAAGCCTAACTATTGTCTGGCTAACTATTGTCTGGCTATACATGAGTAAGTCTAACTATTGTCTGGTTATACACGAGTAAGCCGAACTATTGTCTGGCTATAGAGTAGTAAACCGAACTATTGTCTGGTTATACACGAGTAAGCCTAACTATTGTCTGGCTAACTATTGTCTAGCTATATATGAGTAAGCCTAACTATTGTCTTGCTATACATGAGTAAGTCTAACTATTGTCTGGCTATACACGAGGAAGCCTAACTATTGTCTGGTTATACACGAGTAAGCCGAACTATTGTCTGGCTATAGATGAGTAAGCCTAACTATTGTCTGGTTATACACGAGTAAGCCTAACTATTGTCTGGCTATACATGAGTAAGCCTAACTATTTTCTGGCTATACACGACTAAGTCTAACTATTGTCTGGCTATACACGAGTAAGCCTAACTATTGTCTGGCTATACACGACTAAGTCTAACTATTGTCTGGCTATACACGAGTAAGTCTAACTATTGTCTGGTTATACACGAGTAAGCCTAACTACTGTCTGGCTAACTATTGTCTAGCTGGTTATACACGAGTAAGCCGAACTATAGTCTGGCTATACATGAGTAAGCCTAACTATTATCTGGCTATAGATGAGTAAGCCTAACTATTGTCTGGTTATACACGAGTAAGCCTAACTATTGTCTGGCTATACACGAGTAAGTCTAACTATTGTCTGGCTATACACGAGTAAGCCTAACTATTGTCTCGCTATACATGAGTAAGCCTAACTATTGTCTGGCTATACATGAGTAAGCCTAACTATTGTCTGGTTATACATGAGTAAGTCTAACTATTGTCTGGTTATATTCGAGTAAGCCGAACTTTTGTCTGGCTATAGATGACAGCCTAACTATTGTCTCGCTATACATGAGTAAGCCTAACTATTGTCTGGCTAACTATTGTCTGGCTATACATGAGTAAGTCTAACTATTGTCTGGTTATACACGAGTAAGCCGAACTATTGTCTGGCTATAGAGTAGTAAACCGAACTATTGTCTGGTTATACACGAGTAAGCCTAACTATTGTCTGGCTAATTATTGTCTAGCTGGTTATACACGAGTAAGCTGAGCTATAGTCTCGCTATACATGAGTAAGCCTAACTATTGTCTGACTATAGATGAGTAAGCCTAACTATTGTCTGGTTATACACGAGTAAGCCTAACTATTGTCTAGCTATACATAAATAAGTATAACTATTGTCTGGCTATACATGAGTAAGCCTAACTATTGTCTGGCTAACTATTGTCTGGCTATACACGAGTAAGCCAAACTAGTTTCTGGCTATACATGCGTAAGCCTAACTATTGTCTGGCTATAAACGAGTAAGTCTAACTATTGTCTGGCTATACACGAGTAAGCCTAACTAGTGTCTGGTCATATACGAGTAAGCATACCTTTTGTCTGGCTATACACGAGTAAGTCTTACTATTGTCTGGCTATTAACGACTAAGCCGAACTATTGTCTGGCTATACATGAGTAAGCCTAACTATTATCTGGTTATACACGAGTAAGCCGAACTATTGAGATGAGTAAGCCTAACTATTGTCTGGCTATACATGAGTAAGCCTAACTATTATCTGGTTATACACGAGTAAGCCGAACTATTGTCTGGCTATAGATGTGTAAGCCTAACTATTGTCTGGTTAAACACGAGTAAGCCTTACTATTGTCTGGCTATAAATGAGTAAGTCTAACTATTGTCTGGTTATACACGAGCCAAAATATTGTCTGGCAAACTATTGTCTGGCTATACACGAGTAAGCCTAACTGTTGTCTGGCTTTACATGAGTAAGGCTAACTATTGTCTCGCTGTACATGAGTAAGCCTAACTATTGTCTGGCTATAAACGAGTAAGCCTAACTATTGTCTGGCTATACATGAGTAAGCCTAACTATTGTCTGGCTATACATGAGTAAGCCTAACTATTGTCTGGTTATAGATTAGTAAGTCTAACTATTGTCTGGCTATACACGAGTAAACCTAACTATTGTCTGGCTATATATGAGTAAGCCTAACTATTGTCTGGTTATGGATGAGTAAGTCTAACAATTGTCTTGTTATACACGAGTAAACCTAACTATTGTCTGGCTAAACATGAGTAAGCCTAACTATTGTCTGGTTATTGATGAGTAAGCCTGACTATTGTCTGGTTATACACGAGTAAGCCTAACTATTGTCTGGTTATACACGAGTAAGCCTAACTATAGTCTGGATATACACGAGTAAGCATAACGATTGTCTGGCTATAGATGAGTAAGCCTACCTATTGTCTGGCTATACACGAGTAAGCCGAAGTATTGTCTGGCTATACACGAATAAGCCTAAATATTGTCTGTCTATACACGAGTAAGCCGAAGTATTGTCTGTTTAACTATTGTCTGGCTATACAGGAGTAAGCCTAACTATTGTCTGGCTATACACGAGTAAGCCGAACAATTGTCTGGCTATACACGAATAAGCCTAACTATTGTCTAGCTATAGATGAGTAAGCCTAACTATTGTCTGGCTATACACGAGTAAGCATAACGATTGTCTGGCTATGGATGAGTAAGCCTAACTATTGTCTGGCTGTACACAAGTAAGCCTAACTATTGTCTGGCTATGGATGAGTAAGCCTAATTAGTGTCTGTTTATACACGAGTAAGCCGAACTATTGTCTGGCTATAGATTAGTAAGCCTAACTATTGTCTGGTTATACACGAGTAAGCCTTACTATTGTCTGGCTATACATGAGTAAGTCTAACTATTGTCTGGCTATACATGAGTAAGTCTAACTATTGTCTGGCTATACACGAGTAAGCCTAACTATTGTCTGGTTATACTCGAGTAAGCCTAACTATGTCTCGCTATACATGAGTAAGTCTAACTATTGTCTGGCTATACACGAGTAAGCCTAACTATTGTATGGCTATACACGAGTAAGTCTAACTATTGTCTGGTTATACACGAGTAAGCCGAACTATTGTCTGGCTATAGATGAGTAAACCTAACTATTGTCTGGCTATAGATGAGTAAGCCTAACTATTGTCTGGTTATACACGAGTAAGCCGAACTATTGTCTGGCTATAGATAAGTTAGCCTAACTATTGTCTGGCTATACATGAGTAAGCCTAACTATTGTCTTGTTATAGATGAGTAAGCCTAACTATTGTCTGGTTATACACGAGTCAGTCGAACTATTGTCTGGCTATAGATGAGTAAGCCTAACTATTGTCTGGTTATACACGAGTAAGCCTTACTATTGTCTGGCTATACATGAGTAAGTCTAACTATTGTCTGGTTATACACGAGCCTTACTATTGTCTGGCTAACTATTGTCTGGCTATACATGAGTAAGCCTAACTATTGTCTGGCTATACATGAGTAAGCCGAACTATTGTCTGGCTATACATGAGTAAGCCTAACTATTGTCTGGTTATAGATGAGTAAGTCTAACTATTGTCTGGTTATACACGAGTAAACCTAACTATTGTCTGGCTATACATGAGTAAGCCTAACTATTGTCTGGTTATAGATGAGTAAGCCTAACTATTGTCTGGTTATACACGAGTAAGCCGAACTATTGTCTGACTATAGATGAGTAAGCCTAACTATTGTATGGCTATACATGAGTAAGTGTAACTATTGTCTGGTTAAACACGAGTAAGCCTAACTATTGTCTGGCTAACTATTGTATGGCTATACACGTGTAAGCTTAACTATTGTCTGGCTATGCAAGACTAAGCCTAACTATTGTCTGGCTATACACGAGTAAGCCTAACTATTGTCTGGCTATACACGAGTAAGTCTAACTATTGTCTGGTTATACACGAGTAAGTCGAACTATTGTCTGGCTATACATGAGTAAGCCTAACTATTGTCTGGATATAGATGAGTAAGCCTAACTATTGGCTGGTTATACACAAGTAAGCCGAACTATTGTCTGGCTATACATGAGTAAGTCTAACTATTGTCTGGTTATACACGAGCCTAACTATTGTCTGGCTAACTATTGTCTGGCTATACACGAGTAAGCCTAACTATTGTCTGGCTATACATGAGTAAGCCTAACTATTGTCTGGCTATACATGAGTAAGCCTAACTATTATCTGGCTATACATGAGTAAGCCTAACTATTTTCTGGTTATACACGAGTAAGCCTAACTATTGTCTGGCTATACATGAGTAAGTCTAACTATTGTCTGGTTATACACGAGCCTAACTATTGTCTGGCTAACTATTGTCTGGCTATACATGAGTAAGCCTAACTATTGTCTGGCTATACATGAGTAAGCCTAACTATTGTCTGGCTATACATGAGTAAGCCTAACTATTGTCTGGTTATAGATGAGTAAGTCTAACTATTGTCTGGTTATACACGAGTAAACCTTACTATTGTCTGGCTATACATGAGTAAGCCTAACTATTGTCTGGTTATAGATGAGTAAGCCTAACTATTGTCTGGTTATACACGAGTAAGCCGAACTATTGTCTGACTATAGATGAGTAAGCCTAACTATTGTCTGGCTATACATGAGTAAGCCTAACTATTGTCTGGCTATACATGAGTAAGCCTAACTATTTTCTGGTTATACACGAGTAAGCCTAACTATTGTCTGGCTAACTATTGTCTGGCTAACTATTGTATGCCTACAGACGAGTAAGCCTAACTATTGTCTGACTAAACATGATTAAATCTAACTATTGTCTGGCTATACACGAGTAAGCCTAAATATTGTCTGGCTATACACGAGTAAGCCTAACTATTGTCTGGCTATACACGAGTAAGCCTAACTATTGTCTGGCTATGCACGAGTAAGCCTAACTATTGTCTGGCTATACACGAGTAAGCCTAACTATTGTCTGACTAAACATGATTAAATCTAACTATTATCTGGCTATACACGAGTAAGCCTAAATATTGTCTGGCTATACACGAGTAAGCCTAACTATTGTCTGGCTATACACGAGTAAGCCTAACTATTGTCTGGCTATACATGAGTAAGCCTAACTATTGTCAGGCTATACATGAGTAAGCCTAACTATTGTCTGGCTCACTATTGTCTGGCTATACACGAGTAAGCCTAACTATTGTTTGGCTATACATGAGTAAGACTAACTATTGTCTGGCTATACATGAGTAAGCCTAACTATTGTCTGGCTTTACATGAGTAAGCCTATCTATTGTCGAATCATTATAAGGTAGCCCGTGGAGTCATTGTTAGAATCGTGGCTTAGTTACCCAGGGATCGCGCGTTTAGTACCAGCCAGGACCGAATTTGGATTAATTGGCGAAATATTTAAAAAGTATTTCCTACCTTATCAATCTTTAAACCGAGGTCGACTCGCTAAAATTGCCGGTGCAATACAACGAAAATAAAAAAAGAACACGCTTATACGCGAATCGCAATCACGATGTAATATGATAACCTTCTCCTGGTGGAGAATAATCCGACGTTTGAATATGACGGCAAATCATTCTACCAAATATGAATTGAATCGCTTCAAAACTGAATGTCTAGCTAAGGCCACAAGGTTCTTACATGATCATAAAATTTCTAGGCTAAAAAAGGGTCATAACTACGGTAGAATAAGTATCGAATCAACATGACAATTTAATATGATCATCTTCATACTATAGCATAAAATCATAGCAAATATGAATTGAATCTCTTCAAAAATGTATAAGTCCAAAAAAGGGTCATAACTTCTATAAAATCAAAATGAGGATTGAATGTGATGAATGATGACAAACAGTCCTACCAATATGAAATGAATCCCTTCAAAACTGAATGACGAGGTGCGGCCTTTGATTTTTATAGGGGAGCCACGTGCCAGTTGTTAAAAACAAGTTGTTAGGGTAACGGCATTTTTTTTCTTTTTTTGATTGTTTGTTTGTTTGTTTGTTTGTTTTTTTTACGCATATGTGTTTCTCGTCAAACTCATCTTACATACATTGATCCAACCATTGCTTTTCAATGCGGCCCACTGGATAGTGCGATTCAACCATTGCTTTTCAATGCAGCATTGCTTTTCAATGCGGCCCACTGGATAGTACGATTCAACCGTTGCTTTTCAATGCGGCCCACTGGATAGTGCGATTCAACCAGTGGTGCGATTCAACCATTGCTTTTCAATACGGCCCACTGGATAGTGCGATTCAACCCTTGCTTTTCAATACGGCCCACTGGATAGTGCGGTGAACTTTGAAATCCGAAGTACCCGGTTTGAAGGCTCATCGGCGCAAATGAATTTCGTCGGTGTGTTCTAGTGCATGGCACTTCCCCTAAGCCTCGTCCTGTGGATGAGGACATAAACCTGAGATCCTGTGTATCGGAATCTATCAGCCGTTGATGAGACGTTAGGCAACGATTATATTCAATAAGAAAATCCGGTTTACCGCTTTTATATGTAGAATATATTAAAGAGGCTGGGGGCGATTTTGTCTGACAACGACTTCTTCATTGAACAATAATTTGCAATTTATATTGCCTCACATTGCTATATTACTGAAATACTCCTGCGACATATTACAACGTTAAATCAGTTTTATGTATTTCTATTGTGCGTACATATTGAATTTAATTAATTAATTCTTCACAATAATTACTGTCCTAAAGTGTATTGTAGTATCAAATTGAAAATATTTGTTGGCTGTATTTCAATGGTGACATTTAGATTTTATTTACAGATTCAATTAAAAAGAAATCGTATTTCTACAAATAATAGCATTCGTCTAGAGGCGTAACTATCAAATTTATCTTAAGAAATCAAGGTTGATTTATTCGTAAATATATGTCATTTAAAAGACCAGGATACACTATTTAACAAATACTAATAAAACAAATCTAAAATACCACGGAATATAGATCAGTTTAATCAAAGTAGCATTATAAAGTTTGGTTTAAGCTAGGGGTATAAAGATAATAAAGCCATGAAACAAATACACAACAACATAAGGTTTTGCAACTGATTTCCAGTGGGGTACATGATAACGATATGATAATGTCAAAGATAAAAAAAAATAACAATTAAAATGAAATATAATTGGAATACTAATAGTTTTTTTCATTAATTATGAATAATATATTGAATATCATTTTCAAACTGATCACACATTACAAAATCAATCACAATCAGTTAAAATGATCAAATAGTAATAAAATCTAGAGTTACAAAAGAGAATAGTTCAGCAATTTCTATACTGGGTAAAAGAAGAAAATAACACAGCTGCTGAAAACAGATAATAACATGGATGTGTACTTATACAATCTATTTAAGCTAACCACTAGGCCATATTGCCTACTGACCGTTCCCAGTCGGCAAGCCTGTCTTCACCACTATTTGTGTTATGTATTGACCTTTTCATTGTATATCTAAGTTGCTATTTTGCTCTTGTCTATGGTGCAGTGCGGACCTACGATGCCATAGCGTTTGGGTACTGTGATTTCCATAAGACCATTCTTGTTTTCAAGGTGATAATACTTATATGTTCAGTGTGTTTTCAGATACTCAGGCAAACGTCATCGAAGCCTTTATTAACACCTGTTGGTATCTTTATTATATACAACAAACCTCGACAATCCATTATATTCTGCTATGGTTAATGAATAGTTTGCAATCTCTTTTTCAACTGCGCAGTGATCCCAAAAGGTACAAACCTAATCAAACGAAACTGAATACGAAAAGTACAAGGTTTTACTGAGAGACTTATTTGACTGCTGTGGTTTCTATAGTAATAAATACTGATAAAGATGATCCTTTGGGAGCAACACACACAATTAAGAGAATAAAGCAGCAGACTCGGTTTTATTGAGTCTGTTCATGAGAAGTAATGAAAGAAGCAACACCTCTCACGTTCACTAGCACCGGCTTAAGCGGTATTCTGCTTCAAAGCCACCTATATTGGGCTCGTTGGTCCCAAAGGACCATTAAAAATAACACTACGGGGAGACTTTTTACAGCCGCCACACTGCACTAAACGAACGAACATTTTTCTCGTTCTTATTAAAACCATTACCTTGCCTTTATAACAACTTTAATCTTGAGTTAACTTTCTTACCATTGCTGTTGACCAAAGACGCTCCAGACAATTAATGATGTATCAATACACCACAATAGTTTACGGAGGTTTGAGCTTTAATAGAATGACCATTATAATGTCTATAGGATTCTTAATCTGTTTTATTTTGCCTTTATATCCAAAAATAGTATATTTTGTATTATACTATTACTACTACTACTACTACTACTACTTCTTCTTCTTCTTCTTCTTCTTCTTGCAGGGTTCCTCGGGGACATACTCGCACAGGTTGAAATGTCCAAGTCCAAATGCTGTTTCCAAGATGCCAGGTTGTTACCAAAAAAACAACAATCACAAGAATAAACAAAAATTAATGTATGTGACATCACAAACATAAAAGGGCTGGCACTTGGTCTACCGCATTGGAACGGTCAGTTGCAAAATGACCTCTAGGGTTTTAACGAGGTTCTAGGGTGGCAAACCTCACTTTTACCCATTTAGTAAGTCATCAATTTAAATGTTTTAGTTCTTCAATTATGATATGAGGTTGTCTATGAGAAAAAATATAGTATAGCACTGTCATCAGCGCACAACATTAGTTGTGAAACAAAATTGTCAAACTTCATATTTTAATGTTATTGTACAGTTAACGGACCAATATTGGTTTTTATTATACTAGAAAACCTGTATTGGATGAGACACCGTCGTGTTCAATACAGGTTTTCGCCATAGCATGGACGAGTACAATAAAAACACATATGTATTTGATCGCCAATATTCTCTTAGAACTTTTCTGTTTCAGCTATCCATAATGTTTCTACAATAAAAACACGCCTTTGGCATACAAGATAGACAACTTCATTTGTGATTTAGAATTAAAATAGTATCGGTTGTATCTCCTGTTAAACGAAATGTGTAGTGTGTAGTATCGTAGCGTGATAAAGGGTCTGATTTTAATGAGACCAACAGACCAAATGTGTTATTAGGTCTGTGGTCTACCTTACTTTTTGGCGGTCCGTGATTCAATGCATTTCCAGTATGACATTCTGAACTTGTGACTAAGTTTTTTCAATGAAGTTTATATTAACCCAAGTCCTAATGGAATAGCTTTTTAGTTATACAAATTTTACGATTATTAAAGTCCTCAGCTCGAAATTTATCTCTAGAAAATCGAATAGGTTGAGAAACATAAACCGGGATTACACCCCGTAAGAAGTGGCTCGGTCACATCCCCGTCTGAGTGGGTATAATTAAAATGTCAAAATTGAAATCTTCTCTTATGTCATAGATTTGGCTTCATATTCTCCTTTTCACTAGAGAGATGTAAATTGAGAAAAAAAAGCGACAGAATCAGAAGTATTAGCTTTGTTGCGTTGAAGTTTTTTAAAGGGAATGAAGCGACACAGCCAAACATCGAGCTATTATTGCGAGTTCTGAAAAAAATGGGAAAAGTGAAAGAATTATCAAAATCGGATGATAAACAAACAAAAATATGACATTTGAAGGTTGTTCTAAAATGGATATGTGAGCCGCCATTTTGAGAACTATGACGTCACAGTTCCAAATTACCATATTATATGGAATATGGATAAATATCATTTAAATCAAAGAAAATCACTGCAAATGAATTCAAAATCCTTTACTGGTCATATAAAGCATTATTGCCATTAAGTATACATATTTTTCATACAGTTGCTGCTGCGTTTTCCTATAAATCAGTAAATGTTCATATTTATAAATATTCCATATACGGTGACGTCATAACTCTCAAAATGGCGGCTTTCATATCCGTTTCAAAGGAACCTTAAAATAATCATATCTTCTTTGTTTATCATCTGATTTTGATAATTCTTCGACCCTTCTCCAAGTTTGAAGATGTTTGACTGTGTCGCTACATTCCCTTTAAGATAAATAGTATTAATCATATAGTAGAAAAAGAAATGGTAGAAAAGAAAGGGTTGCCAATGTTCACTATATCATCCAGATACCGAGATGTGTTATTAATGGCTTCGATAGCATCTGTCTGAGTATCTGGTGAAAGACTCTTTCTTTCATAGCGTTTCAATACAGTCTCTTCATGTCATAGTGTTTCAATGCAAAAAAATGATTCTACAAGAGGTGCACAGTTCGTACCCACAGGGATACAATTTTTTTTTATACAAACGGTAGATCCGTACGAAAATCACAAATCATATATTGAAAAATGACTTCTTGTCAAGCCACATAGTATAATTGTGGATATTGCTGTTAGTAAAACGTCCTTTAATGTTGTTACAGGCCAAACATTTAGTGTTGTTGTTTTTCTCTTGCAGACGTTTTTGGAATAAGAGCATTGAGCTTGTCTTTGATAAGGTTGGTGGTAAGGCTGTATATAGTGTGGAAAAATCATAAGTACTTATAGATGAAACCTGACGCTATCAAGAACGCCTCATTAATTTTTAATTCACCAAAATAAATTAAGCCCAGAGCTGTCATAAGCTTGATCACAATATAGTTTTATATCAAGTCCGATTGTTACTGTCGGTGAATTTTTTAAAAATATTTGTAATTTTGCCATTTATTATGGGAAACATTAGATTTGTTTCAAATTAAAACAATTTTTGTTTTTGTTTTACAATAACGCTATTACACGTAATATTGTTTTTAGAAGTCGTGATCGTAAAAAGAAATGTCCTTTCCGTACGGTTGCGAGATTCTTTGTCACATAATTGAAATGCAATGCAACAATCGGCCAGATGATGACTAGATACCGGCCATTTTATGACTAGACATCGGCCTGGTGATTACTAGATATCGGCCAGTTGATGACTAGACATCGGCAAGGTGGTCACCATACATCGGCCTGGTGATGACTAGATATCGGCCAGTTGATGACTAGACATTGGCCAGGTGATTACTTGACATCGGTCAGGTGATGACTAGATATCGGTCAGTTTATGACTAGACATTGGCCAGGAGATTACTAGACATCAGCCAGGTGATGACTAGATATCGGAAAGTTGATGACTAGACATCGGCAAGGTGGTCTCTAGACATCTGCAAGGTGATGACTCGATATATGCCAGTTGATGACTAGACATTGTCCAGGTGAAAACTAGATATCGGCCTGTTGATGACTAGACACTGACCAGGTGATTACTAGACATCGGCCAAGGGAAGACTAGATATCGGCCAATTGATGACTTGAAATTGCCCAGGTGATGACTAGATATCGGCCAGGTGATGACTAGACATTGTCCAGGTGATGACTAGACATCAGCCAGGTGATAACTGGATATCGGCCAGTTGAAGACTAGACATTGACCCGGTGATTACTAGACGTCGGCCAAGGGATGACTAGATATCGGCCAGTTGATGACTAGACATTGGTCAGGTGATTACTAGACATCGATCAGGTGTGATAGATATCGGCCAGTTGATGACTAGACATTGTCCAGGTGATTACTAGACATCGGCCAGGAGATAGGCAAGTTGATGACTAGACATTGGCCAGGTGATTACTAGACATCGGCCAGGTGATGACTAGACATTGGCCAGGTGATTACTAGATATCGAAGCCAGTTGATGACTAGACATTGTCCAGGTGATTACTAGACATCGGCCAGGTGATGACTAGATATAGGTCAGTTTATGACTAGACATTGGCCAGGTGATTACTAGACGTCGGCCAGGAGATAGGCCAGTTGATGACTGGACATTGGCCAGGTGATTACTGGACATCGGCTAGATGATGACTAGATATAGGCCGGTTGATTACTAGACATTGACCAGGTGATTACTAGACGTCGGCCAGGAGATAGGCCAGTTGATGACTGGACATTGGCCAGGTGATTACTGGACATCGGCTAGATGATGACTAGATATAGGCCAGTTGATGACTGGACATTGGCCAGGTGATGACTATACATCGGCCAGGTGATGACTAGATATAGGCCAGTTGATGACTAAACATTGTCCAGGTGATTACTAGACATTGGCCAGGTGATGACTAGATATCGGCCAGTTGATGACTAGACATTAGCCAGGGGATTACTAGATAGTAGATAGGTGATTACTAGACATCGGCCAGGTGATGACTAGATATAGGCCAGTTGATGACTAAACATTTACCAGGTGATTACTAAACATTGGCCAAATGATGACTAGATATAGGCCAGTTGATGACTATACATTGGCCGGTTGATGACTAGACACTGGCTATGTGATTACTGGACATCGGCCAGGTGTTGACTAGATATAGGCCAGTTGATGACTAGACATCGGCCAGATGATGACTATATATAGGCCGGTTGATGACTAGACACTGGCTATGTGATTACTGGACATCGGCCAGGTGTTGACTAGATATAGGCCAGTTGATGACTAGACATTGGCCAGGTGATTACTGGACGTCGGCCAGATGATGACTAGATATAGGTCAGTTGATGACTAGACATTGTCCAGGTGATTACTGGACATCGGCCAGGTGTTGACTAGATATAGGCCAGTTGATGACTAGACATTGGCCAGGTTTAGGCCAATTTATGACTAGACATTGGCCAGGAGATGACTAGATATAGGGCAGTTGATGATTAGACATTGGCCAGGTTATGACTAGATATAGGCCAGTTGATGACTGTTGGCTAGATATAGGCCTGTTGAGGATTAGACATTGGCCAGGAGATGACTAGATATAGGCCAGTTAATGACTAGACATTGGCCAGGTGATTAATAGACATTGGCCAGGTGATGACTAGATATCGACAAGTTGATGACTAGACATTGACCAGTTGATGACTAGACATCGGGCAGGAGATAGACCAGTTGATGACTAGAAATTGGCCAGGTGATTACTAGACATCGGCCAGGAGATAGGCCAGTTGATGACTAGACATTGGCCAGGTGATTACTAGACATCGGGCAGGAGATAGTCCAGTTGGTGACTAGACATTGGCCATGTGATTACTGGACAATGGCCAGGAGATAGGCCAGTTGATGACTAGACATTGGTCAGGTGATTACTAGACATCGGCCAGGAGATAGGCCATTTGATGACTAGACATCGGCCAAGTGTTTACTATATATAGGCCAGTTGATGACTAGGCATTGGCCAGGTGATTACTAGACATCGGCCAGGTGTTGACTATATATGGGCCAGTTGATGACTAGACATTGGCCAGGTGATTACTGGACATCGGCCAGGTGTTGACTATATATAAGCCAGTTGATGACTAAACAGTGTCCATGTGCTTACTAGACATCGACCAGGTGATGACTAGACATCGGCCAGGAGATAGACCAGTTGATGACTAGACATTGGCCAGGTGATTACTAGATATTAGATAGGTGATTACTAGACATCGGCGAGGTGATGACTAGATATAGGCCAGTTATTGACTAGACATTGGCCAGGTGATTACTAGACATCGGCCAGGAGATAGGCCTGTTGATGACTAAACATTGTCCAGGTGATTACTAGACATCGGCCAGGAGATAGTCCAGTTGGTGACTAAACATTGGCCATGTGATTACTGGACAATGGCCAGGAGATAGGCCAGTTGATGACTAGACATTGGTCAGGTGATTACTAGACATCGGCCAGGAGATAGGCCATTTGATGACTAGACATCGGCCAGGTGTTTACTATATATAGGCCAGTTGATGACTAGGCATTGGCCAGGTGATTACTAGACATCGGCCAGGTGTTGACTATATATGGGCCAGTTGATGACTAGACATTGGCCAGGTGCTTACTGGACATCGGCCAGGTGTTGACTATATATAAGCCAGTGGATGACTAGGCATTGGCCAGGTGATTACTAAACATCGGCCAGGTGTTGACTATTAATAAAATTCTTAATTAATATACTGAAAGGAAAAATAAACGTATAATAACAAAATTGCCAATCCTCCACTATTATACACAACATAATTACACTTAATCTCACCTTGTTTGTACAAAAAGGGACTACCTTGCTACAACTAATTACAGAAAGGACAACTCTGTCATGTAGTAGACCTTTTAATCAAAGTATACTTTGTTACATTAGAAATTCATAAATGTTGAATTTTCGCTTGAAAAAGTCAAGCCATTTCAGTATTTTGTTTAATGTTAAGAGATCGCAACCTGAGCCAAATGCGCATTATGTCGATAATGAAACTTTAAAGGGGTAACCATTGGTGTGTTCGGTGCTGTTTAAACCTTCTTTCCGAAAGGACAGGCCTAATGTCGCCATGAAGCATTTGATTAGCCCAGGGCTTTATATGACCCATCCCAGATTAGCTGTAGCATATTAAACATACAATATATAACGTAAATACCCATTATGCGTTTCTTTTTCTTTCCAGTATATTATCTTCTGAATAAAAACACATTTGATCCAAAACTTGGAGATGGCGAAACAGATATGAAGATTAATTACCTTTGTCCTAGTGTCAAAATCTTTATAAAAAATACTTTTCGTATAGGCAAGGATTTGGACAAATCCTTGGTATAGGTATCTCCTTTTCGTATTTTTGCATATAATTATAACATTCAACACCAACACGTTAATTATGTTAATTCATTAGTGTATATTCACACAAGTTTATAATATGCAAACATAGATAAAAGGTAAAACTTTAAATTATCTTTGAAAACCATGTTTTTTATATTGGTTAATTCCAAGGATTTGTACAATAACTTATTGTACAAATCCTTTTTAATTCCCAATTAACGATATGAGTGTCCAGTTCAGTGCAATTAATTTCCTGTTATTTTTGGGCTGTAACTGTATTTTGGACATTAATTGATATCTTGAATGCATCTTGCGATATGAATGTCGAAAGTGAAAGTAGACTGGGTATGAATTAGTGAAAGGCTGGGCAAATGTTGACAAATGTCCCAGTGACCCTGCTACAAATCCTTTTCGCACCGGAATCTCCTTTCCGGGGAAAGAGCTCCTTTTCGCCATTCTCCTTTCCGCGTAAAAGACTGCTTTTAGGCCTTCTGAAAATGACAAACTCCCCGTAGTCGTTTCGTAACTTAAATGCTTTAAAGCATGGAATATATATCTCATTTTTGTGAATTTAATATACACGGCAATCTTTTCTACACATAATTGCGTTTGTTCAATCATTAATAGTAATTATAAGAATTGTATAAAGCTGGTGCGAAGTAAAAAGCCGCGTGTCATTAAACGTATGGCTTCTTTATAGCAGCAATTTTGAGCAGCAAAGTAATTAACATGTCGCCAGTTGTCAATCATTTATCGATTTCAACCAATCAAACCAAAACGATACCTCCGACAAACAACAGAACGTGTATAAAGCACGTGCAACTGTTATATAAACTAAAAAGGTAGCGCCGTGGTGTAATGGTTAGCATTGCGGCTTAGTAACCCAGGGATCGCGCGTTCAATCCCAGCCAGGACCGAATTTGGGTTAATTATCGAAATATTTCAAAAGTATTTCCTACCTTACCAGTCCTTCGGATGAGACTTTAAACCTAGGTCTGCTCGCTAAAATGCTTAGTGCAATACAGCGAGGATAAATAAACGCTTATACACACTATATAAACTAATATTATTTTCAAATCTATAACGTTAATAAGATAATGAGAAAAAATGCTGATATTATGTTTAAAAAAAGTCTATTAATCTATGTAAGTATTACAAGATCTCTTTTATTTGCAAATAAATGCGCACGTATTGCATTGTATTTAGGCCAAGATATAAAACAAAGGTACACAGTCCAATTTTAAATTCAATTTTAAAAACTACTAAAATGACCGAAATAATAGGTATAACATTTGCATTTGGTATAACCAGGGTCACTATACTTTATATATCGACCCTGGTATAACTGATGTTCTTTAATCTCTGTGTTTTACCGCCCAAGTATGAATGTACTTGTAATGTAATTTACTTTCTTTTCAATTTATAATATCCTTTAAAACATGTAAAATGGTTGCAGGATTATTAAGTTATTATGTTAATTGGATGTTTGGGATTAAGTGTAATTACCTATTGTTTGTTCTGTAATCATGTGTAAGGTGTTACCTAATCGCTACTAACCAAACAAGGTACGTGTGTAAAATGGCGAAATATGCATGTTCGTGTCACGTAATGATTCATCGAAATTAATGTGATCTTGTTTCCTAAACATATACTATAATAAAATATTTACTTTCTTACTTACTTCTACTATAATATAACAAACTATTAAACTGATTAAATTCCTAGTCACTTTATTTACGAAGTCAAATGTTTATAAAAATGTTTATGCTGTGCTACACTAATTCCTTTTCAGGGAATTCTTTTTATAGTTTCCTCTGTAAATTTAAATATTTTTTTTTTAACAAACTGTATTAATATTCACATGGAGCATACTAACATTAAGTCATTAAGCGATTTAGTCATTTAGTCATAAAGACACTGAACTAATTTATTTTCGCTTGCGGGAATTCATTTTCGCTCCCGGGTCTTTTTTCGTAAGTTGGTCTTGAATTTAATAATTGTGTTTTTTAAAGTATATTTATATCTAGGTTACTGATTAAACATGTATACTAATTAGGACACTAAAGAGCTCAATTTAAACATAAATATAAACTTGGATGAATTCATCCCGGATCGCTTGCGGGATTTCCTTTTCGCTCCCGAGTAAACGACACTGCTTTCTCAATTTAAACTCTTTTTTCATAATTGGGTTTAATAAAATAGGTTAAATAATTAAACAAACATATAATATTAATATAATATAATATAATACGAATGTGATTAAAAAGCTTAATTAAGACATAAGTAAACAGTAGGTTCCTTTTCGCTTGCGGGATTTCCTGTTTGCTTCCAACTAAACTAGGACCTACACCTCTTTCATCTTAATTTTCATAATTGTATTCAATAAAGAATATTCATATAGTAATATCATGTTTAATTTATGAAACAAATAATAAGTATGTCCCTAAACAACTTAATTAATCCCAAAATATACTAAACACATTCCTTTTCGCTCGCGGGAATTCCTTTTCGCTTCTTTTCGCTTAAACATTCCTTTTCGCCGTTTATACCTACCGGTTACTTCCCTTACTGAAATATTTAAACACAAGCAAACTTCCGGATTGGGATTGATTTTTTATGTTTGAGGATGTTAAGTTCAAAGGTATGTATATTATTGTGATATTGGACTAAACTAAAGTCTTTTTTTTTGTATCTTATCTTTTGACCCGCTATGCCCCACTATGTTTCTGACAAAAACGATAAGATTAAGAGACGCTCGCAAGCCCACAAGCCTTGTCGGCACAACTTGGCAAGACACTTTCCCTTAGCCTCGTCCGTCGGATTGGGACGTAAACCGGGCGGCCCGCCTGTTTCTCTAATACTCGGGCAAGACACTTTCCCATAAACCTCGTCCGTCGGATTGGGGCGTAAACCGGGCGGCCCGTGTATCGGTCTATCATCCGAGCACGTTAAAGAACCATAGGAATCTATTCGATAATAAGAGTAGGGCACGGTTCCCGGATTTCTATGTATCCTTCCCCTCTTTCTGGGGTGGCTCTAAATAACCTACACTGTGTTGATGAGCCGTTAAACAACATTCAGTTCAATTCTCTACTACTCCCCTACTACTCCCCTACTACTCCCCTAACTCCCTACTACTCCCCTACTACTCCCCTAACTCCCCTACTACTCCCCTACTACTCCCCTAACTCCCCTACTACTCCCCTACTACTCCCCTAACTCCCCTACTACTCCCCTACTACTCCCCTAACTCCCCTACTACTCCCCTACTACTCCCCTAACTCCCCTACTACTCCCCTACTACTCCCCTAACTCCCCTACTACTCCCCTACTACTCCCCTAACTCCCCTACTACTCCCCTACTACTCCCCTAACTCCCCTACTACTCCCCTACTACTCCCCTAACTCCCCTACTACTCCCCTACTACTCCCCTAACTCCCCTACTACTCCCCTACTACTCCCCTAACTCCCCTACTACTCCCCTACTACTCCCCTAACTCCCCTACTACTCCCCTACTACTCCCCTAACTCCCCTACTACTCCCCTACTACTCCCCTAACTCCCCTACTACTCCCCTAACTCCCCTACTACTCCCCTACTACTCCCCTAACTCCCCTACTACTCCCCTACTACTCCCCTAACTCCCCTACTACTCCCCTACTACTCCCCTACTACTCCCCTAACTCCCCTACTACTCCCCTACTACTCCCCTACTACTCCCCTACTACTCCCCTACTACTCCCCTAACTCCCCTACTACTCCCCTAACTCCCCTACTACTCCCCTACTACCCCCCTACTACTCCCCTACTACTCCCCTAACTCCCCTACTACTCCCCTACTACTCCCCTACTACTCCCCTAACTCCCCTACTACTCCCCTAACTCCCCTACTACTCCCCTACTACTCCCCTAACTCCCCTACTACTCCCCTAACTCCCCTACTACTCCCCTACTACTCCCCTACTACTCCCCTAACTCCCCTACTACTCCCCTACTACTCCCCTACTACTCCCCTAACTCCCCTACTACCCCCCTACTACTCCCCTACTACTCCCCTACTACTCCCCTAACTCCCCTACTACTCCCCTACTACTCCCCTACTACTCCCCTAACTCCCCTACTACTCCCCTAACTCCCCTACTACTCCCCTACTACTCCCCACCCCATTAAATATGTTTTAAATGACATGCTGTAAACTGTTCTACTTGGTTGTCAATATAAAAATTAAAAAAACATACTCTCTAAAGTATGGTGTTCTATGGTATCACGGTACTTAAATGGTTTGACAAAAACATTAAACTGTATCACACTCAGGGCCCTCACGCTACTTTGGGGGAAGGGGCCCGCAGCCCTCAGAAGGGGGAATTTTTGTAACTGGGGGGAATTTTTACAACAAATAAAAAACTCTGTTTGATTAACACGTTTCACTTTATTAACATACATTCGTCAACCATCTGGTTCTTTTTCTGATAAAAAAACTCCACTTAATAACCATCAATGGCATGTTTTCATCGGAGATCCACATTAAAAGTCAACCCTTCTCTTCTTTTTATCCCGAAAAAAACCTATTGCCCTGTCCAGTTGGGCATCTGGTTGAGTCAGTGCCCGATAATAGTTAAAACGTCCTGTGCACGATAAACAGTCTAAAACCAGTCTAATAATAATCAAAACGTCTTTTTCAAACCGGTAAACACGACATCGTGAGCATATCGTCTTGAAAATCGGATTTTTTTTTTTTTTTTTTTTTTACGAATTTCTGAGGAGGAAAAATATCAATTTTTGGGGGAAAAAAAGATACTTTTCAGGTGGGGGACTGCCGCCGAATAACGGCGGCAGAAATGACCAAATGAGGGCCCTGACACTACTGGCTGTATACCAGATATCGTCATTTTTATGTTGTTTCTTTAATATATCTAAATCAAAACTAGTCATCTCATAAATATGTTTGCAGGTAGAGAAGCTTACCCTTTTGCCGTAAATATTCTGTGTTTACATTGTTCCTATTCTAAGTAACAAGTGTCACGTGACCGTTACTAAATATAGACTGAACTGGGCCGGTCGATTGAGCTGAATGTAGTTGTTATCGTCATGTTCAGTTTAATACCGAATAATCCATGTTTGGGATGATGAAAACGTGTGTAGTTATTAATTGAAACATAAATATACCATTGCATATGAATACACAAAAAAAATATCTAGAAAAAAACCTATATCTACAATTTAAAATGTTTTTTCAACTGTAGGTATCGGATGTAATTTACTTCACTTCGACGTTCATAATTTAAAGGGAAATAACTGATTGATTGACGTGAACTATTTGTCTCCCTTGGCTGAAAATGTTTAGCACATGCTTTTAGTTTTTTGCGCATGTCAACTTCATTCAATGGTTCGACGTAACAGGTCAGCTATTTTAAAAGGAAATTTTCCTGCGCATGCGCATTAGCGCCTGATTCCCCGATTGTGTTTTGTTTATAACGGTATTTATATAGGTAAACGGGTTGGTTTGAGAGTGTATGTTAACATTTCTAAACTATTTTTCCTCTCCAATCGTCTGATGACAGTGTGTAGTGATTTGTAAAGTGGGGTCGAAAAATAATCACAACATCGAGCGTTTTATTGATAATGACGAAATCTGGTAAATGACGATAACTGGTACACAGCCAGTACTTAAAGCAAAAGGAAACTCAAATGCTTTCTTTGACCCTTCTACTAAATTGTTATGATATAACATGTTATCAGTTTTACGTAAAAATGTCAGAATTAGATTTGAAAAGAAGGGTACCCTCATCATGCTCATTGAGCGTATTATTTTAAAAGTTCTATGGTATCACGGTATGCACATATTGTGTATCCTGTATTTGTTAGTAACTGGTATAAGATTCAATGAATGACCATTTCTAGAAACAATAATGTACAACAGACTCATCAGACTAAAAACTAATGAATTTTATAACCGTCAAGGTAGTGGAAACTGCATTTATGGAGACTTGAGGTGTTGAATTTTAAAGGTCATAAGGAAATTGTCAACATTCTTACACTATTTTGAAATGTCCTTTTATTTATGATCAATATACTTATATTTTTCAATTATTTTATTATATATGTACCTAACATGCCTAAAGTCATCACATCTATAAGATAAGTATCATACTGTAGCAGAGATGCATACTGTTTCATAGACTGGATTCTACCGTGATACCATAGAACCTTTGATATATCATAGGAAGCTACATATAGACTTTAGTATACCATATAAAGGTCTATGAACTCTTTAATGAAAACAACTATAGACCTGGCTTACAGCCTTGCTGTGCTTGTATTTTTGGTCACAGCATCGTCAATCCGATTCGAATCAATCAGGTACATGTACATATTATAACAATTAGCCACAACACTGATTTCTTCAATTTGTCCTTTATATCGCATCAGCGAAACTTCAAAGTTGTTTGAAAGCTGGTCGACTACGAAATGACCTAACTAATGCATTTTCCATGTACATGGTACGGTATAGGGACATATCTATCTGCGACGACTCTTGCTTAAAAATGCAACGTGGTTGTTGAAAGAAAACCATTTAACAACACTCATCGGTACAAAGAACTACTAGGAGTAATCACAGACGCTGCAATCAAGTTCTTTCAGAAATGGTCATTTGTTTACCGTTACGATTCGCCATGTTGAATTAAATTAATGGTTTCTTTGTTACCTTTATACTTGCGATATAAAGCTGGGTACAAGGCGACTGGAAAAGCGACTGGACCAATCCGGGTGACTTATTTTCAACATGGCGAATCGTAACGATTTATGAAATTAACGGAGTGTGTACGTCCCGCTTTCTATTAACCTGCTACATATATATAATGGATTGTTCTTTCTTTGAATTAAGACCATTCCATTTATGTGACAAAGGAGTGTTTTGGGGGAAATTACTGATCAAAATATGGGCATTGTAAACCCTGATCAGCCTGCAAGTAACTCGCAGGCTGATCTGGGTTTACAATGGATGTAAAGGCTATTTTAGTCGTGCTTAGCGGGTTAAAGGTTAACGTTTGACTTTATGCAGATTTTTTTGTATAACTTAAAGACATACTATGATATAGAAACATAAATTTATATAAATGTGAACATTATAGTACAATAAATGCATATACATGTATGTAAGGAAAAAGGCATTTGTAAGGTATAAAATGTAATTTGAGCGCCGTCTATTAAATGACCGAATTAAAAGCAGTCATTTTGGGCGGAAAAACTAATAGCGCCACCAAGTGCGGGTCACTGCGCATGTCTCGTTTCACTTTATATTTAAACGATGTGTAGCGGTCTACTGAATCGAAGACACAGATATACGTTACATCCTTACCAGCGAATTGATGGTGTGCATCCTATTATTTTTGTAAAATAGTGTGTTGAATGAAACACAGCAACAAAACATGGTATACAATTTAGGGCACTATTAATAGGTACAGTTTTCAAACTTTGTTTTTAGGATCACTTTTAAGAGTTCTACATATATCAGTGATTTTTTTATGCCTAATTTGGGGCCGAAATTCGGCCCCATTCACAATTTGTTTTGTGGTAAATACAGACCAGTAAGGATACTAGTCTTAATGTAAGCTGGTGTCAAAACTAGTCTGTATTTACCAAAAACAAAACTTAAAACCAAGGGATATTAAACTGTGAAAAAAGTTTATTTCTCTTTTGTTATAATATTTCACAATTTTCACAATTTCTAGGAAAATGCCACTATTTTTCACAATGGCATGGGCACATGCTGCATTCACAAAACACATAAAATCAAAGTACCGAAGGTACTGAGAGCATGGTGAACTATGATTTGTGCATCCATGTAATGGAAGGTTTCTTTCCAATCACGCATGACATGGATGGACTGAAAATGTGTCAACTCTTCTTAATAACAATACATCATTGCATGTAATAATACATCAATGCATTGTTTAATGTATCTGGAACTAAGGCGATTAAAACAAGATAAGGTAAGGTATATACAGGAATAAAGAAGGGAACAAAAGGAATGACTGGTTATAATGAAAATTAATCTTCGAAACGCTTCATCATCTTCACAGGTGTTAAAGTGTATCAAAAAACATCACCAGTCATCACCTATCAAAGTTTGAGTCATTAGAAATGAATATAGCGTCAAAAAGGTCAAGACAGCTAATTTTGCCAATTCAAGGGGAGGTAATTCATAGACCCTTTGACCAACATAGCTGAATTAAAATAGGAAACAACCTTGCATTGATATCGACCTACTATGCAAGTATGATTAAAATCAAATGAACACGAGTGTAGTCAGTAGTCAGAGTGTAGCTGAAAGACAGCCATATCCCCCGCTGCAATACAAATTTAAACATGGAATGTCACTGTAAAATGACAAATTCTCCCTGAAGCTTCCGTGTTCCAAAAACTGTGACCTTCAACTAATAGAACATATATGTTTTAAATACAACTGGTCTCGGGATACCGTTGTTATTTATTCTCACAACTCTGAATACCACTGGTCTCGAGATACCGTTGTAGTTCATTCACACAACTCGGAGTACCACTGTTCTCAGATACCGTTGTGATTTAATCTCACAACTCGGAGTGAACATGATGTTCATACACAATTATTTCGTTGTTATATTTTTCAACCATGTATGTGAACGCTACTAAGAATTTCACGATTTTTTCATTAAGTCGGCAAATCGTCACCAAAGTCACGGTAAATTTCGTTTACTACCTTAGGCTTAAACAAAAAGTATTTTGTTCCTGTCACCCAACCGAATCGCCGTTTTTACCCTCGACACAACAACTTTTACCCCTTCATTTTTGTGTTGCTTTGTTGTGTTTTGGCCTTAACAGAATATAATTCAATCAGTTTTGCATGTAATTTGAAAATTGTAATAAAAGGTAACATATCTGTGTTTAGATCTACTCTTGTTGTGTAATGTGTATCTCTCAATGCTACAGTCATACGTTCGAGTCCCGCTTGTTACGCGTTTGCACATTGAATAATGTTTGACAGCTACTCACTAACGCGCGGCAGGACTGTGGTTCTACGAGTTTGTTTCAAAACAGATGAGGTCTACCTCTACCTCTACCAAATTGACGCATAGATAAAAGTCGTAAAAAGCTTTTAAAAAATCCCCCCACTCTCCACACACACACACACACACACAATTTGTTTTCCGACTTAAGTCTAAAAGGGCGTATTAAAATTGACAAATATTAATATTTTATTCTACATGACCAAAACATAATGAGCCTATAAAATCTTTTATTTGCAAAGAAATTCATTCTGCACAGTAATACGTGCTATCCTAGGGGACGCACCAGGGTTAATTTTAGCATATTACGTACGAGTCCACCCTAGCTATATGGTGTTCTGAAACTTTAGACATTAACAAAATGGTTCTAGCTTCACATTTTGATTGATATTGTTTTCTATCGTGAACTGGAACAATTTTATAATTTAAGCTATTTCTAGAAAAATTCTGATGTACCCCTTTTAAGACCATTAATTAATGAATTAAACAAACTTTTTTGCATAAAAAAATATAATTAGAATAAAACAAATTCGGTTCTGCTCAGATTCGAACCCATCCCGCTCGCTTTATAATCCATAATTTTATGGGACTGCCGCTCTCCCGACTGAGCTAATGCTCTCCCGACTGAGCTAATAATCCTTTACAAATGTTGATGATTTATAAGCTGTTTATTCTAAAACCGCAGTGTCCGAATTGACCCGGTCTATACCCAGTCAGATCTTGTTGATCGCCGACACGATCGGCACACATATTCAGGATTATTTTACGACCGAAACAGTTATTTTAACTTCATAGCAAGGGAGGTAAAGACTTCAAGAATATTACACAGCGTACTTCAAAATAAGCTGAAATCTTATTCTGGAGAATAGGCAGCAACAACTTTTTACAAAGGATAGTAGCTTATGCAATAACCATTACTGACCAAACCTATTAAATATTATATGAAGACTATAAACTTTTTAAGGCCATGTATATTTCTTAAATATATAAATCCAAGAAAGATGGAAGATATGCGTTTGATGGTGTTGCAACAAGAAAAATAAATTATAAAATTAACTGGTTACAAATCTCAATCACTATCCTAGGAGAACAATACAGCGTATGAATATATTTTACGCAAGATCACGTGATGATCATGTGATGATGATGATTGATGTATTTATAGAACGCACAGTTAAACGATGAAACAATAGATGAAATAGCTATATAAATAATATATAACTTAAACAATGTATCGAGGAAATTATTTGAAATTTCTAAATGACATTACCTTATTTGTATCCGCATTAGAAAAGAAGAAACACCTGTTAAAATATGGGTCTTCTTTTTCAGGCAATGCGTCGATTCATCAGTGAGGCTGTAGTTAGGATTCGTGAAAAAACACGGTAACTATAGCTTGGTGAACAAGTTCACCATGCTAAAAACCACTGTATATTATACTTGTAAGTAGGTCAGTGACTGTCACCATGATCTACATGTACTTTGTGGACTTTCAATTCTAGTCAACAGTTAATGTTTAATAGCTAAATTTTTAAAACACTATATAAGTATATTTTAGACATAGCCTTCAATTTTTTTGCAAAGGAACCCTTTGCTGAGAAATTCACATCACAACTATTGCCTGACCTTGTGACCTTGGATGCTACTTGTTGCTTTTTTCCTGTTCAGCAGGTATATCTAAGCTCTGTTGCTGAGGCAATATAAGATAATGTCTTCAAACTTTTTATATACATGTAGAAACACCTTGATTTAAGTAACACAGATAATACCAAAAATAGGTCACATTGACCTACCTTGTTGTGTTCAACATTTATCTTAAGTGGACAATATCCGTAACTTTTAGCCTATAAAACACAAAATAATTACGTGACAAATATAACACACCAACCACTATTGAATATTTACTAAATAAAACCACGATTGTTTGACCGAATTCAATAGTGGTATAAAAAAAGAACAACCGTTTTGTGGGATTGAACTCGTGACCCACACTAAAATTACACTCGCAGGTAATAATAGTCGAGCATCACTGCCAGCTGAGCTAACTGGGCCAGATATAGTACATAAGAGATACAATATATTATAAAAGCTTATGCACTGATCAGCAGAAAATGTAAATAAAGTGGGTCCCACATTATTTACAAATAATAAATAAAACTTTTTTTTTTTTTTTTCAAACTCACGAATGAATTACTACAGGCTTATCTGGGTCTATGCTAATGTTTTCGTGTAGACATTTCACTGAATAAAAGTAGTCAGACCGTTATTTGGCTATGCTCAATATCTGCTTACTTACGGACAGTGTCCCTTTAAGACACTACACAGCATATAGTCATCTCCTACTTCATCCATTCATCATTCTGATTTATTCCAAACGGACTAGCATCTTCATCTGCCTTTAATACATGTAAGGGCTCTTGTTGATTTTGTTGATTTTTTTTTTGAATAATGAATAAACTGAGGTACCATTTAGAATAGATTTAAGTTTGTTTACTCTTTCGGACTGTAAACTTTAGTCTTTATTTGCAATAGTAGTATGCAGTAAACATCATTATTCAATACAAATTGAATGACTGTTATCTAACCCCCACCCTACTGTTTGTTTTTGCCAAATGTTTAGAAACTGTATACTTTTGTTGTTATTGAGTTTCTTTACAAGGCCTATCCACAGTTCAGGCAAGTAAATGCCTTTTGTTTCTGATATATAGATTATATACAAATATTTTTTGTAAATATATATGTTAATACCAATCTTGTGGTTGTGGTTGTAACATTCCATATCAATTGCCATTTGTTTTAAGTCCCATTAATATAATGTAATAATTGTGCATGTAGATCCAACCGATCACGCTTTATATCAGAAGGAAACGCTGAGCAAATTATCATCAGTTCTAATACACCCGCACTATATAGCCTAGTTTAAAATATCTGTTATATTCAACGATATATCAACTGTAATATTTGCAACGTTAGGAGAATAATTGCGCATTGCGGATTGCGCATTGCGGATTGCGCATTGTAACGTATGCAACGTTAGGAGAGTAAGCAAAGCAATGCGAAAGATTTCAGATGTGTGCGTTATTTTCACATTTTAGGGGTATTAGAATAGAAATAGAACATCGTTTACGGTGAATTATCTATAATATATCGGGCGAGTGAAATTATTGTTTACAATTGAACGACAAACCGTGATATATTAAACGATAATTCTCAGTAAACGATGTTCTATTTCTTAATTAACACATCATATTTGAGGTTATATTAGGACAACTTCAGAGGGAGATGAGAGGTAGGATGACGATTTCCAACAGACAATCATTATGTGTCAGAGGAATTGCGCGAGTTGGAAATCTTGGTATTAACCTTACATGTAGATAGCATAGCATGAAGCTATATTAGTGGTGTGAAGTGCATGTAATCTGTCAATAATGAAAGTCTGACTCTTCGCAAAAACTTATATAATTGCATGTCAAACTCTTAATTATTATCCCCCACCAAACCTCAGAAAATTACAAGATTCTGATAAATATGCGCTCCATGGCCGGGATAGTAAAGACACTGCATCTAAAACTTTCTCACCTCTCAAATCTGTGGGTTCGAATCCAACTGGAAGCTTGACTTGTCTGAGAAAGTGTCGATTCTAATGGATGGCGGGAGGTATACATTACTGGTTCTACAAAGAAAAAATGGGTTGGTCTGCCTCTACTACAAACAAATCCAAAGTCATAATTATATGGCCTCAAATGTGCTAAAAATGACATAAAAAACCATTCAAACAAACAAAATATATGGGTGTATATTAAGGGAAGTATGGTGTATATGTCTTCAATGAATAATTGTTTTATCTAGTATATTATAAACAGCTCAGTGTATATCGATTGTCTCTATCTAGTCATTGACATTCATACACCTGTGGACTTATTCTGTGAAATGCTAAAATAATCAATATGAAATCTCTTTTTTGATCAATGTATGATGTCACCACCTAGACAACACAACAGGGAAGGTTAAATTAAACAGCAACTGGGAATACATATTTTGTTTATTGTCTAGTGTACAGTCATTTTTTCATGTCTGTTCATGCAGCATTAACACTGTCTGGCTTATATATGGATTCCTTATACAGTGTCCAGATTATACTAAAGTAAAGGGTATGAATAAATAAACTTGATAAGAATCAGACATTAGGTAGATGGGGTACAAACTGTAACCGCCATATAAACACCCCCAGTAGCATTGCATTTTACAAAAGGGGGGCGTTGAGACCATAATTTTTTTTATATATGTTTTCACAAATATTAAAATATTCCTCTAAAATGATAGTGGGAAGGTATTTTTCTAAACTAGACCTCAATTCAGGCTATTGGCAAGTGCATTTTCTCTATAAACTAGATTTCACAATAATTAAAAACAAGAAAATCCCCCCCACCCCAACACACACACACTTTTGAAAATGGGGAGGGGGCATTTATGGGGTTGGTTTTACACCCACCCCCACCCCCCGCCAACACACACACACTTTCGAAAATGGGGAGGGGGCATTTATGGGGTTGGGGAGAGCATTATATGGATTATGGAGCTATTATATATAGGGAACAACTAACAGATCTGATGATACACATACAATAAACACAGTCATTTTATGTGCTTCTTAGGCATTTCAGATTTTGGTTTGAGCCTCTCTGACGCCAAGGAGTTTCATCAGTGTGTTCCTTTGGCATGGGCTTTAATTTAGCCTGATCTGGTGTATGGCATGTAACTGATCACTCCCTTCACTCGTGCGTATAAGCGTTTATTTATCCTCGCTGTATTGCACTAAGCATTTTAGCGAGCAGACCTAGGTTTCAAGTCTCATCCGAAGGACTGGTAAGGTAGGAAATACTTTTGAAATATTTCGATAATTAACCCAAATTCGGTCCTGGCTGGGATTGAACGCGCGATCCCTGGGTTACTAAGCCGCAGTGCTAACCATTACACCACGGCGCTACCTAACTCCCTTCACTCTGGGGTGGCTTGAAATTACCTTAGATAATTAAGGCCATCAATAAAAAAAAAATTGTTTGCTGTGCTCCTACCCATATTTTTGAGGGTGGGTAGGTAGGTAGGGATTATTATTATTTTTTTTTATTTTTTTTTTACATCAAAAGCTTATCCAATCTACAACACTGTAAAGGCCCTAGTATGATGTTAGGGCATAGGTTATTAAAACTAAACACAATTGAATTGAATTGAATGTTGTTTAACGGCTCATCAACACAGTATAGGTTATTTAGAGTCGCCCCAGAGAGAGGGGAAGGATACATAGGAATCCGGGAACCTGCCCTACTCTTATTATCGAATAGATTCCTATGGTTCTTTAACGTGCTCGGAAGATAGACCGATACATGGGACCGCCCGGTTTACGTCCCCATCCGACGGACGAGGCTAAGGTAAAGTGTCTTGCCCAAGAACACACCGACGGAACTCAGTGGCACCACGGAGGATTGAACCCGGGGCCTCCGGTTACAAATCCGCCGCGCTACCGACTGCGCCACGCCAACCCCAAAAACTAAACACAAGGTCTTGCACATAATTATTTTATTCATGTGTATTTAAGGTAGGAAAAAGTTTTATTTTTATATATTTTTTTTATATATATTGTTCGCATATATTATGCCATTTTTGTACTAAGGCAACTGTTTGATAACCTTTGCAATCCAGATTAGATGCTTAACAACTCTGGCTAATAATTAATTATTTTTTTGGCCCGAGGTCATTAAAAAAATTTGAGTCGCGGCCGAATCGATTGATCATGCAGCATGACATGATGTTGGTCCTTGTCGAAAATCATTTTGATTCTACATTAAACATGGATGAGGGCGGCCATCTGTGTTTACATAAGAGTTATATAGTAAAAACTTGTAGCGACTACTCTGAAACTACTTGAAGAATTTCATGAAACTTAACAGAAATGTTGCCCTTGATGTCCTCCAGAAATTCAAGATTGCCACTATGGCTAAAAATAGATTTTTAAAAAACAAATTTGTAGCGACTACTTCTTGAAAACTATAGGTGATATTGATATAACGGGACTTTTTCTAAAATAATCAGCATGACATGATGTTGGTCCTTGTTAAAAATAGTTTTGATTCAACATTAAACATGGCTGCCGCGGCTATCTTTGTTTACATAGATAGAGATATAGTAAAAACTTGCAGCGACTACTCCTCTGAAACTACTTTAAAGATTTTCATTAAACTTCACAGGAATGCTGATCTAGCTATCAAAACTTAGGTTCACAAGTTGAAAGGTGACCCAATCTAGGAATTGTTTTTCCCATAAAAACATTAGCAAACGGGCACATCATGCCCCTTTAGGTGGCGCTCCTTTTTGAAGAATTTTATAGGGATTGTGGGAGGGGATGGGAGTTTAAAATACAGAAAATATTTAGTATATTGGTTGTAGAGGGAAAATGTATTGATCAATTTGAGAATGTTCCATTCTGAGTATGTATATATTCTGGGATAAGTTGTAGTAAACATTAAGATAAAACCAAATTGTAGATAGCAGAGTTAGCAGGCTATCTAAAAGTGTGTGTACTATAATTGTAAAACCTAATTGTATTAATTTACCTAGTTTTACTTCTTGCAGTTTAGGAAATGAGATAATGTGTATACATTCAAAATAAATTAGAAAATAAGTGTGGTTTAATTACAACAGAACTGGTGTGGATTTGGCTCAACAGATAGTCAAGTTAAATGCCAGTGCAGGTGCAAACTTCATTCATTTCCTGGACCTTTAATTTTTCTTCATGGATCTCACCAGAAAGGTGGATCATGGCAATCTAAAACCAGCCTTCATTTTCGAACATTGAAACTTGGTATATATGATCTTTGGGTTTACGTTTGACAAGATATTTATATGACCTCAACATTCCATTCCAATGTCAAGGTCATCAAAGGGTCAATCAAAACTTCAAATTCTGCACAGGTATAACTTGAAAAACTTAATCATATAACAATAAATCATTTTGATGAAAAAAATACTATAAAAAAGTGGTGCTGTTAAGTGAACAGGTAACATAAAGACATACAAATATTCATATCTGCTACATTATTTTATGCTTAGCAGTGAAATAGTGGATTTTAGCAATGAAATAAAAGTGGTATTTCATACGTGTGAAATACAGAGTTTTATTTTTTCACTGCCGGAACTACTTTTTTTTCTCAAAAACTATTTCTTTACGAAAGTTGCTATATAGTTGTATCATTGGATTGGAAATAACTAAGAAAATGAGTCATAGATTATTGAAATCGGTTAAGTAGTTTAGAAGTTATGGGAAATTAAAAACAGCAATTTCATCGACGTCGTCAACTTTTTATTATTTTTCTGCATACTGCAGTACACTGATTATAAAGCATAAAATAAAAAGAAAATTTGTTGTTTGTCATGAATATAATGTTCTCACTCTTCTCGATGAGGTAAAATCCGTTATTCACTCCAAAACAACAAAATCCTCTATGTATTTAATTAGTAATATAGATATGTACTCTTATAATATATAATTTATACAAAATTATTATATAAATAGTATGCGGTAAGGATAGACTTATTTCAAGGATGTCACAATATGGAATATTTATAGCATAATTTTTCGAGTATATGAGATTTATACTGCTTGGTTCATAAACAGTATAAATCGCTATTCGATTCATAAACAGTATAAATCGCATACGAGAAAAATATGCTATAAATGTTTTGTACCTTAGCCATGTATCCAAGTACGCGCGTGCATGACGTTTAAGGGCGTTGCAGTTTTCAGTAAAAATAACAGCTCGATCCAATCAAGAAGTAGCATTATCATGCGGCATGAGCATGACCCATGTTTTGATTATTGCAGCCAATCGCCTTTGTATATTATTTGGCAATGCAATGTCAAGGAGTGCACAGTTTTGGTAATGGTTTAGTTGTTTTGATTAACAGGTTGTGTGTAAACATTACAACTGCGCGCTCGTACAATTGAGTAGACCATGGTATAACTGCCGAATCTGGCACGGCTGAAATGTACCGGCATTTATAGCACGGTTTAGGCTTAGACCTTCAGGTTTATGAAAATTATATAAAAAGGAAGAACAAAGGAAAACCATTAGAGCTACGGTACAAGTATAGGATAGAGCATGAGTTTTGCACGTGTACGGGGAGATAATGCACAAGCTTTAGCGAGTGCATTATCGTCCGTACACGTGCAACACTCATGCTCTATTGTATTTATACCACAATAACTAACATATGCTGTATCTATATCCTCGGGTATTACACGATGCATAGTGTGTATTTAAGCTATTGTGGTATAAACATGATATATACAATATGTAACATGAGTAAAACATTAATTATCTCTATAGACATTATGACCCAACATCATAAATAAATAAATGAAGTGACAATCCTTCCTCCAGTTCTTAATGTTAAATATTTCTGGTCAATAATTTATAAAATAGGATTGTGTCTGCAATATATTGATTATCACAGCTAAGTAACCACAATGCACCAAATGAACCCAAATGCACTTTTAACCAAGCCTAAGGTATATATTACATAACATGGAATTACTCAGACCTGTTTTGTGTCTGTTGGTAGTTGGTTGGCAGGATACTTATCAAGAATACCTTTTAATGTAATGTAATGTATTTTTAATCTTATCTGATTGTGTTTAATATTGGTATAAAAGCCCTCTTCAGGGTAAACTTTTTACTTAGTCTGATTTTTCAGTTAAAATGTTAAATTTGTAATCCGGCCTTCACACCACTGTTGGTGCTTCACTTGTTAAAAACAGTGTATTAAATCATTTTAGAATTATTTTATTTTTAGAATTGTGTTATTCTTGATTTCAAGAAACTCATTACTCAATGAGTGATACAAACTGTCTTTAAATCACAGTTTATCACAGCAATTAAAATGCTCATTCAGTTCTGAGAACACACTGAGTTGCATCATAATAGCATGACGTGATGTCATAATAGCATGACGTGATGTCATAATACCAGGGTGTGATGTCATAATACCAGAAAGTGATGTCATGTTAGAAGCATCCAAATGAAAATATGAATGAAGCATTCTGATAGGTTAAGTGATAAAAATTGGACCAGTTAATTTAAAGCTCATTACATTCTCAGAACACACTTAGGTTTTAAGGGGGTTCTTGAAACTCAGAAACACAAAATTCTAATAATAAAATAATTCTAAAATGATTAAATAGACTGTTAAAGTATTGTCAAACATCACTTTGTTTTGTAAGGATTTTTCCATTATGTTTTATCCCATTGGTATTGCATACATGTATGCGTTAAATGGTTTAGTATTCATGAGTAGATGAAACTAAAAGTGTCTGTTTATTTTAGCGTGAAACTTGCATTTATATATCATTTCAAAACTTAAATTTAGGCAATGCTACATCTTAATAGTAATCAAAGACTGAAATATAGATCTATCTATGTGTATTGAAGAATATGAGAAAAATATAGATCTATCTATGTGTATTGAAGAATGAGAATGGCATATAGACATTATATATATGATAGCTGCTGGAAAATTGGAGAAATTATGGCTGAACAAGACTTAATTGTATTTATGCAGGAAATGGAGGAAAATATCGGCTGCATATATATAGTAAATGTTAGAATGGTGAATAAAGTAAGTCCAGATCAGATAAACCTTAGAATTGGAAGAAATCAGTGATTTGGAATAATGAGTATTCTGTCAACTGGATAAATATAGGTTCCACAAGTTAGTGAACATAGGAATTGAAGAATCTATCAGCTATGACAACATAGTGTTAGAATTAGAATACATTTGAAACTGAAGAAACTGCATGGATTAAGTGATTTTTAGAATTGGGCAAATAGAGCCATGATTTTAGTGAATGAACTTTCAGCTCGGTGATAGAGTCAGGATTTAGTGAATGTTGGAATTGGATAAACTTTCAGCTCGGTGATAGAGTCAGGATTAAGTGAATGTTGGAATTGGATAAACTTTCAGCACAATGATAGAGTCAGGATTTAGTGAATGTTGGAATTGGATAAACTTTCAGCACGATGATAGAGTCAGGATTAAGTGAATGTTGGAATTGGATAAACTTTCAGCTGGACGAGTCAGTATTTAGTGAATGTTGGAATTGGATAAACTTCCAGCTGGATGATAGAGTCTGGTGAATGTTGGAATTGGATAAACTTTAAAAACTAAATGGGTCAGGATTTAGTAAATTCTGACAAAATATGATTATAGGTCATTAAATTTCATAATCAGTCGATTAATTATACAAGAGGAATAATATCTGACAAAGTTTAAAAAAATCGGCAAAAAAACAACAAAATTCGCCAATAATGTTATGAGTTAAACCCTGCCTTAAAAATGGGTTATTAGGGCCTAAAAAGTACTTAAAAAGTCCTTAAATTTCATAATGATAATTCTGTATGAACCATGGTCAAAGAAATTAGAATTTCTGTTCTGAGCCCGAATTATTATATAATCATTTGGACTAGTACAATTTTCATAAGCCCGACTGTATAAAATTTCTAGATTTTTTTACTAGCCCGAATTAATATAATTTAGGCCAAAAAAAAGAAGGTGTGTTTCCTATAGCATGCTCTGAAAAAATAGGGTAGGTAGGTAGGCATTTTTTTTTGATTTTTTTTTTTGGAGCAAGATATTGTGAGATTCTATATGTATTTATCTCATAAATCCCATACAAGTTGATGATACAACTGAAAGTTTCTCTGTAATGTCAGTTTACCTCGATATATTGTGATAAATCATTGTTCAGAACAAATTAATTATTTTTTATTATTTTTTTTTTATATTTTTTTTCAAAGTTTTAGGGTCGGCCCCTTAAAAAATAGGGTCGGTCGGGCCACCAAAAACACAGGTATTTTTTTTTTGGCCTTACTAGTTTTTCATCTTTGGGCTAGTGCTAATTTCGACCACTGCAGGATAATGAGTTGTGGATTTAAAGAATTTGTCAGTGGGCGGAGTTAAGCATTACAATACTTTTTAAAAATAGATTCAGACTGGAATATGTACAAGCGCTATATAATATATACAGAGAGAAGGAGTCAGGAATAGGTGAGAAAGTTAACAGAATTATTTAAGGATTTTGTGAATTGGAGAAACTTGATGAGAAACTTGATCAGCTGAAAATAGTCATGATTTATTGAATGTTGGAATTGGAGGAACTGTTAGCTGAGGAGATTGTAATAATGTGTCTACGACAGCTATTAATAAATTAGTTTAGGCAGTGTGTTTACTGCATTGCACAATATGGAATGAAGTCCATGAATTAATTATCTTGAGATTGAGTATGAATTATATCAGGGCTGTTACAATCCCCTGCGAAACTCTGTTCTTATACTCAAGAACAGTTCATGAACAGTTCTAGAACATTAAGAACAGTTCCTGAACTGTTCTTGATTCATTGTTCTAGAACATATGTTCTTAATATGTTCTTGAACGCTTTCAAGAACTATTGAAGAACATTTCAAGAACTTTATTTTTTCTTAAGATATTCTTGAAAGGTTCTTGAACAAGTTTAGAACAGTTCAAGAACCTTTAAATAGAGAAAATGTTCTAAAAATGTTCTTGAACAATTTCAAGAGCAAATCAAGAACAGCTTAGGAACTTCAGGAGTTCCTGAACAGTTCTTAATTTGTTCTTGAACAATTTGAAGAACAAATGAAGAACTGTTCAGGAACTTCAAGAGTTCTTAAACCGTTCTTAATTAGTTCTTAACTCTAAGTGTTCTTAAACGTTAAGCACTAATTAAGAACAGTTTAAACCCTTGAAGTTCCTAAACTGTTCTTCATTTGTTCTTGAAATTGTTTAAGAACAGTTTTAGAATATCTTCTCTATTTAAAGTTCTTTCAATGTTCTTTAAAATGTGAACTAAATTCCTTTAAATAGGAAATGTAATTAAGATGTGCTTAAAATATCTACAAATGTGTTATCTTAATAGGAATGTCGCTACAAATCGATTACTTCTGTGCAAATGTAAATATACATTAAATTAGTAAGCAAGTCACAATATTAACCACCTAATAAACTATTGTGATCTTCCATTATTAGTCGCACTACTTACTGATACAGCGTTTGAAAAAGGCATTATTTTTGTAATGCTGACAGGCACAGGTATTATAATGAAATATGAAATTTCTTTGTTTTAAGTAGCTTGAACACACCCCAAGTATACATAGATGGCTTTTGCTGGGACATGAAAACAATTATCCATAAACTTGGTATAAAAAGACATTTATTTTGTAGCACTTAAGTTTTGTGTTGATTAAATTAAAGTTCAAAAGTTTCAAATCTTTTGAGTATTTCCACAAAACAACATAATTTTATTACACTATTTTGAGAACAGGTTTTTCCATAACAAACTGAATGTTTATGAATATTGTTTAACGGCTCATCAACACAGTATAGATTATAAGAAAAATTACAGTTCTTGAAATGCTCTTCAATAGTTCTTGAAAATGTTCAATGTTCAAGAACATATTAAGAACCTGTTCTAGAACAATGAATCAAGAACAGTTCAGGAACTGTTCTTAATGTTCTAGAAATGTTCATGAACTGTTCTTGAGTATAAGAACAGAGTTTCGCAGGTGTTCATCTTCATTAATTAAACAAATATATACTACTATTAACAAACAAATATATGATCATTATTGCATGATCAGTTTAATATAATAACATTATCTGGAGTTTAAAAGCCCATGTCTTCATTTATATTTGCAAAGAAAGTAGGTAAAGAATATATGACACCTGAGTGTGATTCTGACAAAATTGCAAATAAAATGCAAACGCCATTCTTTTGAGTTTTTGGCGGTAAAATGGCAGTCCAACTGAAGATTGTGCTTGCACCATTTAATGATTAAATGTAAGTGTTTTGTGATAATACTTAAATTACTTATTGTGTCAAAACATCTTCTATATTTAATAGTTGTATTTAAAGATGAAATTTCTAAATGTAGACTTTAGAAACAGTATTTTAAAATGAAACCCCTATTGTCATGTGTTTTCACGGATTGACTTTCCTTTTTTGTTGCTGACAGAAAAATGGTATTCAGCACAGCAGATATTATTTCATTTCAGTATCATATGTAACATTTCAACAAGTATGACCAGGCATTCTGAAGGTTCAATTAATGAATTGTTCTTTAACTGTTATGTAGGTTAAATTAGTAGCCAAGGGAGTTCTGGAACTGTTCTGGATAGATTGTTCAAGAACGGTTCTTGAACTGTGCTTCATCTGTTCTTGAGCAGTTCTAGAACGGTGCATGAACGTTAAATGAGACAAAATTTCTAGAACTTATCTTCAAGAACAGTTCTAGAACTATCTTACTGGAACTGTTCAAGAACAGTTCCAGTACAGATAATTCTGGAACAGTTCTAGAACAGTTCCAGTACAGATAGTTCTGGAACTGTGCTTCATCAGTTCTTGAGCAGTTCTAGAACTGTGCATGAACGTTAAATGAGACAAAATTCTAGGTTATGTTCAAGAACAGTTCTAAGAACAGTTCCAGTACAGATAGTTCTAGAACTGTTCTAGAACAGTTCCAGTACAGATCGTTCTGTAACAGTTCTAGAACAGTTCCAGTACAGATAGTTCAAGAACTGTTCTTGAACATAAGTTCTAGAACTTTTCTTGAACATAAGTTCTAGAACTGTTCTTGAACATAAGTTCTAGAAAATTTGTCTCATTTAACGTTCACGTACTGCTCTAGAACTGTACCAGAACAGATTAGGTACAGTTCTTGAACAATCTATCCAGAACAGTTCAAGAATTGTTCATGCACAGTTCTAGAAAATTTCGCAGGGGCTGAGTCATGTACAGCTTTAAATTCTCAGACATTTGACCTAAACTATATTATAAGCTACCTTCGTTTGTTTAGCATTAAACAGAGATCTGGTATCTCTATGATCTCGTATTTGTTGGCAGAAAGAGAAGGATCTGGACTGAATCATGATACCTGTGCCTTGGGTCAGGACTTATGATAGTGCATATAGTAATTAAAAAAATTAAACTATCCATCTATTTTCAACTGTTTATATAGAAGATCAGCAGACCAGAAAAGAAAAGTTGCCGTTCGACAAAGAATCATGTACCATTCATGACTTGCATTTTTTTTTTTCTTAAATGGAATGCCATCTCATTAAATTTGATATTCCACTTGTAAATTTAGACAACTTTACTTTTTTTTTATTCACATTTCATATGCCAGTGCCAAATTTGAAAATTGGTGAGGGGGCGAGGGGAGAACGTGCCAGCAGTCCCAACTCATGAATTCATAACTTCTCAGATTTTTAGTATGGAGCACGCCAGGTGAATCCGCCCCTGAGCATATCTATCTGTATAAAGCACACGTATCTTATAACAAAAAAAATGATGATTTAACTTAAAGGGACACGCGGCAGTTTTGCTGCATTTATATCAACCATTTAAATAAGCACTTGGATTTATTAATCCAGTACAGATTATTTCTGAATTCCCCCTGTTCATATGTTTTTTTCCCCTATTTCAGAAACAAATCCAGACTGAAAAGAAAAAATTCCCCTTCAAATAAAAAGAGGAAGAAGAAAATTCAAGCTATTGAATACTATGACAAGCAGACAAACAGACTTAGTGTCCTGAACTGAATTATAGCAGCAATAAAAAAATAGTAAATGCAATTTAAGTATGTTTCCTTTTTAGCTCTACTGATCAGAGATCAGCAGAGCTTATGCCGTGGTGCGGCGTCCGTCCGTCCGTCTATCTGTCTGTAAACTTTTATTTGTAGCGACAACTCCTCTGAAACTACTGGATGGATATTCATGAAACTTTACAGAAATGTTGCCCATAAAGTCTAGTTGATCCTAGCAAAAATTCATGTTGATGTGAAATCCAAGATGGCCGCCAAAGCTAAAAATAGACTTTTAAAATACAAGTTTGTAGCGACTACTTCATGAAAACTATAAGTGATATTGATATGGGACTTTTTCTAAAATGATCAGCATTACATGATGTTGATCCTTGTCAAAAACCGTTTTGATTCAAAGTTAAACATGGCTGCCAGCGGCCATCTTTGTTTACATAGAGTTATATAGTAAAAACTTGTAGCGACTACTCCTCTGAAACTACTTGACGGATTGTCATCAAACTTTACAGGAATGTTGCTCTTGATGTCTAATTGATCCTAGCAAAAGTTCAGATCTGCCAGAAATTCGAGATGGCCGTCACAGCTAAAAAATAGATTTTTAAAAATAAGTTTGTAGCCACTACTTCTTGAAAACTATAAGTGATATTGATATGGGACTTTTTCTAAATGATCAGCATGACATGATGTTGATCCTTGTGGAAAATTATTTTGATTCGACGTTAAACATGGCTGCCAGTGGCCATCTTTGGTTAGATAGAGTTATATAGTAAAAACTTGTAGCGACTACTCCTCTGAAAGTACCTGACGGATGTTCATGAAACTTCACAGGAATGTTGCTCTTAATGTCTTATTGTTCCTAGCAAAATTTCAGGTCGGCCGGAAATTCAAGATGGCCGCCACAGCTAAAAATAGATTTAAAATAAATAAGTTTGTAGAGACTACTTCTTCAAAACTATAAGAGATATTGATATGGGACTTTTTCTAAATGATCAGTATGACATGATGTTGGTCCTTGTCGAAAATCGTTTTGATTTGACGTTAAACATGGCTACCAGCGGCCATCTTTGTTTACATAGAGTTATATAATGAAAACTTGTAGCGACTACTCCTCTGAAACAACTTGACGGATTTTCATGAAACTTCACAGGATGTTGCTCTTAATGTCTAATTGATCCTAGCAAAATTTCAGGTCGGCCGGAAATTCAAGATGGCCGCCACGGTTAAAAATAGATTTTCAAAAAACAAGTCTGTAGCGACTACTTCCTGAAATCAAAATCAATACCAGTAGAGCTTCAAGGTCATTGACCTCTTTTTTATATTCTCTGTTCAGCATGATTGTGCATGATCATAGCAGGGTTTCCCCCAGGGCCGGAAAGCATGTTGCATGTTACTTGCCTTCCTGGGAAAGGAAGAAAAAACAGTTTGTTAAATGTAATGTCAAAACAACATGCCTTCACAACTATCTTGGAAAAACCATGCATATATCATACATGTAATTACATTACCCCTTATGTTTATGGGAAAAAATGTGGTAGGAAAAATACCACATTTTCCTCCCATTTCAAGGGCCTTGACACCATATTCTGCCAAAAGTGAACAGGGTCTGAACTTGAATTTATTTAGCCCCGTGTGGTATAGGGCCACTGCAGATCCCTTTGGAGGGATAGGCAGAGGGGTAGCATCCCCCCAAATTCATGTTCATTTTATCATTTTTTGTTCATGTTCATTAAAGGTCTTCATCATGATCCCTGCATTGTTTCAGGTGCTATCTTGCTCGCATCAAAAGAGCAGTGGCAGAAAAACAATAACGTGGCTCCAGCGTAAATGGAGTTTCTACGATAGAATTTGCAGCAACTCTGCAGTTCAGGGTGAGAAGGTTCTAGGCCCATTTTCCATATTTTATCTTGATGTACATGGAAGATGAGCCTGGGCATGTTCATGCCTTTTAGGCGCCATATAACCTTTTCATGTGTTGGTGCGCCTTAAAACCCCAATTCAATTCAATTGAATTTATTTAATGCTGTAGTTCATGATTCATATAAATTTTACTTCCTGTTGATAAGGGAAAACAAGTGTTGATTCTGAAAATATTAAGGATAATAGAATTTGTTAAGGAAATACAAAGAATTTAAAGTTGGTAATATGTTTTCACAAATTGCAATGTAATCTAAATTGGTAATTAACTTTTCAAATTTAGTCAATTCAATTCATTTCTTCATTAGGGAAAAGCTGTTTACATATGATAAGAGTTGTGGTCCTAGAACAATTGAATTAAATGTTGTTTAACGGCTCATCAACACAGTATAGGTTATTTAGAGCAGCCCCAGAGAGTGGTGAAGGATACATAGGAATCCGGGAACCGTGCCCTACACTTATTATCAATTAGAACAGAAGAATGCATATAAACAATAATTGATTATGAATAAATTTATATTGCAGTATAGTTTAACTTATCTAAGTTGTCTTTATGAATTATCAAACTAACATTATGATCTTCCATGTAGTAATTAGAGACTAGTGTTTTTTAACAAACATTTAGATATAAATGCACATATATTTTCACATTCTTGTTTTGACTCTGGGTTAAGTAATATTTTTGCTGTCTGCATATCATCATGCTTGTTTAACTTAAGAGAATTTATTGGGGTGAAATTGTTGTAATGCCATACATTTTTTTTTTTGTTCTTGCTTTTGATAACAACCAGTTGAAACAATAAAAGAATTGAAATTGGATTAATTTATAAATGGTTTTAAAAAGGGAAACACTATATAGCGGTATTGGCAGGTGGGAGGTTTATTACCGATAATTGAAATTTAATACAGTTTAAGGCCTAAATTAAAATATTGTTTGTTTGCAGTTTGCGACCGACCCACGGCAAATCCGCCGACCCAAATAAAACATTTTTTTTTAATTTTTTTTTTTTTTTTTTTTTTTTTCAAGTTTCTTTTTTCTTGCATGTTCTGTTAATATTTAACTAAACCCTTTAAAAAAAAAACTCTATGGATAATACTAGTGAAGCACACGATATTTGCATGCCGTTGATAGGCATGCGTTAATAATAAAAATATTTAAAAAAAAAATAATAATCCCTACCTACCGACCCACCCCTAAAAGCCATGGGTCGGAAACTGCAAACAAACAATTTTTTAATGGTGGCCTAACCATGAAAGTCATGTACATTGGTTTGCCCCTACTTCAGAGTTTCGATACGGTAATTGTTCATTTCCATATTAAGATTCTTGATCTGATTTCCAATCATAACAGTTAAATGTATCCTGTGAAAGTGAGAGAATGTGCAGTTTGTCATAAATACATTTTTAAATGCAACGGGGATTTTCATGTGTCCTGTTATGTCCAGGATGTTCAAATACATGTACGTACATATAGTCATGAATATGTACAGGATTTAAAGTATTATCTAAGTGACTACTGATTTGATTAACTTAAAAAAAAAGAGGTAAGTTAATATATTTTAAAAGTAAATACTTATTAAATGTTCAGGTTGTTAGGAGCAATGGTGGAGGATTATTAGGCTCCCCAAAATTTTCGGTGGAGCATATAGTTACTATCATGCATGTACATTCGTATGTCTGTCCGTTTGTCATGCTTACTTGTCACTTCAACTCCTCCTACAGTTTTCATCCGATTTTCATGAAACTTCATAGGAAGTATTAGTACGATCTCTGGTAGTGCAGATTTTCAGGACATTCTGGTTGAATGGTTTTTGGTGGAGTAACAGGACTTTGAAGTTTTTAGCTCTACTGGCCAAGGGCCAGCAGAGCTTATGGGATCGTGTGTTGTCCGTCTTCCGTCGTCCGTCCGTCCGTCCGTTAACTTTTCTTCAAACGACTTCTCCTCAGAAACCGCTTGGCTAATTTTGACCAAACTTCACATGGATGATCCTTAGATGAATGCTTTTTAGATTTGTTAAAATTAGGTCAGCGCTACATCTAAGATGGCTGCCATTACCATATATGGTCGAAACCTTAAAAAATCTTCTTCTCCAGAACCGCTGTACAGATTTCAACAGTTTTTCTTTTAAAATGTTTGCCAACACCTAGACTATCAAGTTTGTTCAAATAAAGTCCTTGGGGTCAAAAATGGCCGTGCCCCGGGGGTCCAAAGTTTGTATATTGAGGTTTTGCATGTTTTTCATATAGACATATAGGAAAAAACTTTGAAAAATCTTCTCTGAAACCACAAGGCACAGAGCTCTCATGTATTACATGTAGCATCAGCTTATGGTCCTCTACTAAGTTTGTTCAAATGGTGACCCTGGGGTCAAATTTGTCCCCGCCGCGGGGGTCACAGTTTTAAAAAATCTTCTCGGAAACTACAACAGCCAGAGGTTTGATATTTTGCATTTACTATAAGCTTATGGTCCTTTACCAAGTTTGTTCAAATGGTGACCCAGGGGTCATATTTGGCCCCACCCCGGGGTCACAGTTTTACATAGGCTTGTATAGGGAAAAACTGAAAAAAATCTTCTTCTCTGGAACCACATGGCACATGTATTACATTAATTAAAACTTCACAGGAAGCATCCTTGGGTCAGGGGAAAGCAAAGTTGTTCAAATTTTGGCATTGTGCCAAGGGATTTGGTTTCCATGGCAACCATGTTGAAAAACCTTAAAAAAATCTTCTTCTCTGAAATCGCTGGTTTGATTTTGAAAATTCTTTCACAAAAATGTTCCTTTAGGGATTGCCTTTCATAGTTGTTAAAATTATTTGGATCTGAGTCAAAAAAACATGGCCGCCACAGGGGCGGGGCTTTTTCTCCTTATATGTATATTATATAAAAAGTTGAAAAATTCTTGTCTTCTGAAACTGCTGGTTGGATTTCAAAATAATTTCACACAAATGTTCCTTGGGTGACTCTCTACCAAGATTGTTCAAATTATTTGGATTCTTCAAAAAACATGGCTGCCAAAGGGTGTGGTCACTTTGCCTATATGTATTTCGAGAAAACTTTGAATTTTTAAAATGACATATTCTCTGAAACCGTTTGATGGACTTTGATGAAATTTAATCACAATGATATTTGTCCCTCTCAGATTTGTGTTTTTGTGGCCGCCAGTCATCGAAGATGGCGCCATGGCTAAAACTAGGTAAAATTTAAGGAAATTTGAAACATCTCCTCCGAAACCACTTAATCCATTCAACTGAAATATCATATACATGTTCCTTGGGTTTTTTAAAAAAAAAAAAATATTTTTATTTTTTAATTTTTTTATTTATTTTTTTAATTTTTTTTAATTTTTTAATTTTTTTTTTTTTTTTTTTTTTTAAATTAGTTTATTTTTTATTTATTTTTTTTATTTTTTTTTTATTTTTTTTATTTTTTTTATTTTTTTTATTTTTTTTATTTTTTTTTTATTTTTTTTCACCAGTCGGACCAGTAACAGAGGAGTTATGGCTCTTGATTTAGTTAAACATGCTATATTTTGCCTCGTTAATATTGTAGGGCCTTCATTTTTCATCTGATCTTTACCAAACTTTACCAGATTCTTTAGTTATGACCCTTGATTTAGTTAAAAAGCTGTTTTTTTGCCCAAAACTTTCATAAAAACGTAAATGGCAGTCACTCACTTCATTGATGTTATAAGAGCCGTGTTAGCCAGTAGAGCGTCCACAGGCCCTCTTGGGCCTCTTGTTTGAATCTGAAGCTTGTCAGCTCAACTCCTACGTTTTTCATCCGATTTTCAGGAAACTTCATTGGAAGTATCAGTACGATGTCTAGTAGCGCATATTTTCAGGACATTCCGGTTGAATGATTTTTGATGGAGTTACAGGACTTTGAAGTTTTTTCGAATCTGATGCTTATGTCAGCTCAACTCCTTCGTTTTCCATCCAATTTTCAGGAAACTTTATAGGAAGTATCAGTCAATGTATAGAAGCGCATATTTTCGGGACTTTCCGGTTGAATGATTTTTGGTGGAGTTATAGGACTTTGAAGTTTTTTCAAATCTGAAGCTTTTCAGCTCAACTCCTACTACGTTTTTCATCCGATTTTCATGAACCTTCATAGGAAGTACATGTATCAGTATGATGTCTAGTAGCGCATATTTCCAGGACGTTTTGGTTAAATTATTTTTGGTGGAGTAACGGGACTTTGAAATTTTTCAAATTTCCACTTTACTCGTCCTATAATAATTTATGTTTCATCTGATTTTTGCGAAACTTGGATTGAAGTATCAATATGATATTTAGTAGGACATATTATGAGGACGTTCTGGTTGATTTTTTTTTTGCGGAGTAGTTTTTCAGAAATAAAGCTTGTCCGCACAACTCCTACATTTTTCATCCGATTGTATTTCACACAATTGTGTACATTAATTTATTCATGGAGCATACATATATCCATTGGTTCTACTGATTTCTTGTTTATAATATTGTGTATGTTCTGACTGACCAATGAGGAGGACCCTCTGTTCCGTAGGTGTAGAAGCAGGGAAGGGTTCTCTGCTCCTACACTTTTGGAATACAGGGTTGTTACACGAACTGTTCACAGTATTAAAGAAGGTTCTGAACCCATTTACAAAATGGGGGAAAAAAATAACATAACCAAATCAGTGTCTGCAATAGTATGCAAATATTAAAAATTTACTTGCAAAAAGTAAATTTCATTTACAATGTGCATGTAGTTAAATTTCTATATACATCTTAAATGAACGTCATAAATGATGATAACTCTTGTCTGTCTGACAGCAATAGTCATATATTTGACTGAAATGACATAGTTTTGTTTTATGATATTACTTAAGTGTTTCTCAACTAAAACTCAAATACTATAAAAGCTTCAACACTGTTTAAACAAGGAACTAGCACGACACACTTTCCCTCTAAGCTAGCCCTAGAGTTGTTCTTATCTGTAAATGCCTATCGGAACAGTCCCTTTATTAGTCGGATTGCATAGCAAATCCAGGCTTATAACGGTTTGGTGATTTCCATCTGTCCGACCGTCTATGCATTTTGACGTTTTTTTGTTTTTAGCTCTACTGATCAGAGATCAGCAGAGCTTATGCCGTGGTGCGGCGTCCGTCGTCCGTCCGTCCGTCTGGCCGTCTGTCCGTCTGTCCGTAAACTTTTATTTGTAGCGACTTCACAGCTGAAACTACTGGATGGATATTCATGAAACTTTACAGAAATGTTGCCCATAAAGTCTAGTTGATCCTAGCAAAAATTCATGTTGATGTGAAATCCAAGATGGCCGCCAAAGCTAAAAATAGAGTTTTAAAATACAAGTTTGTAGCGACTTCTTCTTGAAAACTATAAGTGATATTGATATGGGACTTTTTCTAAAATGTTCAGCATGACATGATGTTGATCCTAGTCAAAAATCGTTTTGATTCAACGTTAAACATGGCTGCCAGCGGCCATCTTTTTTTACATAGAGTTATATAGTAAAAACTTGTAGCGACTACTTCTCTGAAACTACTTGGCGGATTGTCATGAAACTTTACAGGAATGTTGCTCTTGATGTCTAATTGATCCTAGAAAAATTTCAGGTCGGCCGGAAATTCAAGATGGCCGTCACAGCTAAAAATAGATTTTTAAAAAATAAGTTTGTAGCGACTACTTCTTGAAAACTATAAGTGATATTGATATGGGACTTTTTCTAAAATGATCATCATTACATGATGTTGATCCTAGTCAAAAATCGTTTTGATTCAACGTTAAACATGGCTGCCAGCGGCCATCTTTGTTTACATAGAGTTATATAGTAAAAACTTGTAGCGACTACTCCTCTGAAACTACTTGGCGGATTGTCATGAAACTTTACAGGAATGTTGCTCTTGATGTCTAATTGATCCTATCAAAATTTCAGGTCGGCCGGAAATTTAAGATGGCCGTCACAGCTAAAAATAGATTTTTAAAAAATAAGTTTGTAGCGACTACTTCTTGAAAACTATAAGTGATATTGATATGGGACTTTTTCTAAAATGATCAGCATGACATGATGTAGATCCTTGTGGAATTTTTTTTTGATTCGACGATAAACATGGCTGCCAGTGGCCATCTTTGGTTACATAGAGTTATATAGTAAAAACTTGTAGCGACTACTCCTCTGAAACTACTTGACGGATGTTCATGAAACTTCACAGGAATGTTGCTCTTGATGTCTAGTTGATCCTAGAAAAATTTCAGGTCGGCCGGAAATTCAAGATGGCCGCCACAGCTAAAAATAGATTTAAAATAAATAAGTTTGTAGCGACTACTTCTTCAAAACAATAAGAGATATTGATATGGGACTTTTTCTAAAATGATCAGTATGACATGATGTTGGTCCTTGTCGAAAATCGTTTTAATTTGACCTTAAACATGGCTGCTTTGTTTACATAGAGTTATATAATGAAAACTTGTAGCGACTACTTCTTTGAAACTACCTGACGGATTTTCATGAAACTTCACAGGAATGTTGCTCTTAATGTCTTATTGATCTTAGCAAAATTTCAGGTCGGCCGGAAATTCAAGATGGCCGCCACGGTTAAAAATAGATTTTCAAAAAACAAGTCTGTAGCGACTACTTCCTGAAATCAAAATCAATCAGTAGAGCTTCAAGGTCATTGACCTCTTGTTTTTATCTCATTTCTCAAAAAAAATCGAGCTTTATACAGTCATTTTCATGGTGCTTCTTGTATTTTTGGTGGATGGTGGAACTAGGATAAGGAGATATGGGAAGAAAGCATGTGTGTGAGACAATAATGGAATGATAGAGTCATTGAAAGGAGAACAAAGGCCACCCCCAGTTGGATTACACATGTACACTGTTTCAGGATAGATGTATGCTTGTAACAACTAGAAAGTGCATAAATGCTTTCCCTACAGTAAATAATTTATATGTATCAGACAAAGCTTATAGATTATGCAACATATTATTAACTAGATTTGCAAGCAATTAATGAATACTGACACAATCAAGACACACAATTTGTGCCTTAATTATATATTTTTCTCTATGGCCCATGGTACGGACATTCTTTACTGGGATGATAAACTTACAAGTGTTTCTCATTCCAGATGCTGCTGTTAACCTGAGTGAGTTGGAATAACGATGGACTAGGGAAATTCCAGACTAGGATTATAAATGGTAAGTGGTTTCTATTAAAATTCACTAATATTAAATACTGATCACTCAGTCATGTGATAAGATGTACGAAGTTTAGCGGACGTATACTCGATTCAGTGTGTAGACACGCTGCTGCCCATTTTGTAACTCTTCAAGACTTAAATCAATACTAATAAACAACTTTACCAGTAGATTGCCCATAATGAGATGATGGGATGACCCCTATACATTTTAGGGTCAATAGGTTTAAGATCAAGGTCACCATGACCTGATATGAAAAACATTGTCCACTTGATATCACTTCGTGATTTAATAGTGAGTCATATAGCAGCGTTTATGTCAGATGTAAGTACCGGTACCCCAGAAATCTATTGTTCATTGTTCAAGTTTCAGCACAAGTGCAATTATATCATGTGAAAACAATAGACTGTACATGCTGGGGATTTAGTTATAGTGTTTGAGGTGTTTGAGAAGCTTTTAATATGAAATTAAATCCCTGACGTTAATATTGGTCACGTGAAAACAATTAAGTATGTTGCAAGAGTGACAAGGTATAGACTTTTTCAGTTAGAGCTTTTTCATTTTCAAAAAAAAGGTGAATTATAAAAGTGTGAATTTGACCAGTAAGGAGAATTCATTTATCATCCTCTCCATAAACAATAGAATACATACTGCACTATTGTACTAACACTGACTTCGCTTAACATGCTCCTCAAAATAATTTAAGGACCACCAAATAGAACACTAATAATTGCTTAATCTTTATTATTATAGATTTCAATTGAAAAAAGACAGTAAATTAATCAATGACAGAAGTTTAATAAATGACCCAAATCTAAACATGGTCCTTAAATTATTTTGAGGAGTATACTAAATATTTTTACAAGAATATATATATATTTTTTTTTTTAGAAAACTTAATAATATTGACTGAAACAGTAAGATGCGACATAGTTCACACAAGGAAATAAATTTGAGCAAAATTGTTTGATACATATGATGATTTTTTAAAAATTAATTCAATAAATAAATAATTAGGTATTTCTTTACCGTGTCATATAGGAGATCTGCATGCTATATGCACTTTTATTTCAATTCAAAATAACAGATTTTTGGGGAAATAAATAATTTTAGCCAAAAATGTAAATTATTCAAATTGTATACGAGTTATTATTTTATACAGAATGACCACTTACCCAATATTTAATGACTGATTAATTTTGTTTTAGGAGGAAATTTTGTTCAATTTAAATGATTTATGTTGTTATTTCTCCAAAGTAGCCAGCAGAGTGCCGCTAGTTTAAGAAAAACTGTAAAAGATATTCAAAACATAAAATTCTAGCCTATTGAACCAGTTAAATAGAGGTGTAAGGAAAAAAACAACACACTAAAATCTATGTATAGTTTATTTTGATACATGAAAATGTGTAAAACACACCTCAGGATTGCTTCACATGTTTACCTGATAACACAGTATGGGTTGTTTCATCCTCTAGACTGAGAATTGAACTGTAAAATTACCTGTTTTATCTGCTTCCAGATATCAAATGGCCAAAATTGTATAATGTAATACTCCTGTATCAAAAGTAAACCAGGAATATCTGCAGAGTCATACATCTGGAGCTTTGGACAATATTAAACACATTTAATATGGTAACTGGGATTCTTTTTTTAATCGCAAGAAGTAATTGTTATTTGTAACGTTTTTAGCTCTACTGATCAGAGATCAGCAGAGTTTATGCCGTGGTGCGGCGTCCGTCGTCCGTCTGTCTGTCTGTCCGTCTGTCCGTCCGTCTGTCCGTCCGTTAACTTTTATTTGTAGCGACTACTCCTCTGAAACTACTAGATGGATATTCATAAAACTTTACAGAAATGTTGCCCATGAAGTCTAGTTGATCCTAGCAAAAATTCATGTTGATGTGAAATCCAAGATGGCCGCCAAAGCTAAAAATAGATTTTTTAAATTCAAGTTTGTAGCGACTACTTCTTGAAAACTATAAGTGATATTGATATGGGACTTTTTCTAAAATGATCAGCATGACATGATGTTGGTCCTTGTCGAAAATCGTTTTGATTTGACGTTAAACATGGCTGCCAGCGGCCATCTTTGTTTACATAGAGTTATATAATGAAAACTTGTAGCGACTACTCCTCTGAAACTACTTGACGGATTTTCATGAAACTTCACAGGAATGTTGCTCTTGATGTCTAAATGATCCTAGCAAAATTTCAGGTCGGCCGGAAATTCAAGATGGCCGCCACGGCTAAAAATAAATTTTCAAAATACAAGTTTGTAGCGACTACTTCTTGAAAACTACAAGTGATATTGATATGGGACTTTTTCTAAAATGATCAGCATGACATGATGGTTATCCGAGTCGAACATTATTTTGATTCGACATTAAACATGGCTGCCAGTGGCCATCTTTGTTTACATAGAGTTATATAATGAAAACTTGTAGCGACTACTCCTCTGAAACTACTTGACGGATTTTCATGAAACTTCACAGAACTGATGCTCTTGATGTCTAATTGATCCTAGCAAAATTTCAGGTCGGCCGGAAATTCAAGATGGCCGCCTTGGCTAAAAATAGATTTTCAAAATGCAAGTTTGTAGCGACTACTTCTTGAAAACTATAAGTGATATTGATATGGGACTTTTTCTAAAATGATCAGCATTACATGATGTTGGTCCTTGTCAAAAATCATTTTGATTAGATGTTAAACATGGCTGTCAGCGGCCATCTTTGTTTACATAGAATTATATAATGAAAACTTGTAGCGACTACTCCTCTGAAACTACTTGACGGATTTTCATGAACTTCACAGGAATGTTGCTCTTGATGTCTAATTGATCCTAGCAAAATATCAGGTCGGCCGGAAATTCAAGATGGCCGCCACGGCTAAAAATAATTTTTCAAAAAACAAGTTTGTAGCGACTACTTCCTGAAATCAAAATCAATCAGTAGAGCTTCAAGGTCATTGACCTCTTGTTTATTAACTCGCCTGATTTTTACGAGCAAAGCTCAAGTGGGCTTATTATTGTAATTCGGTTTTATTTCCATCATGTCTGTTTTAAAACTGTCAAGCTATATTCAATCTGGTGAGGCCGTTTTTGACACTCGAAGCTTGATTTTCAAGACAGGGCGTCTGTGGCCGAGTGGTTAAGAGTCTCTGACTTGAAATCATTTGCCACTCACCGCTGTGTGTTCGAGCCCTCTTGGGACCAGGAATCTTCATGTGAGGAAGCTGCCTGTGAGGTCCATGCTGCCTGTGAGGAAGCTATCCAGCTGGCTTCCGGATCATCGGTGGTTCTACCCAGGTACCAACCGTGCAAGAAAATTGCCTGGTGAGCGACCACCGGGGGTCTTCCTCCACCAATGGAAGCTAGAATGTCACCATATGATCTAAGCTGTTGGTGCGACTATAAAATCCAATTCAATTAAATTACTTCATAACGCATTTTATTGATGGGGGATTCAGTTTGTACAAATTAAGCCCCTTAGTGTCAAAAATTGCACCGTCCCATTAGTAAAATGATTTTTTATCATGCAGATATGCTTTTCTGCCTAATAAAGGGGTGACCTAATAAATTTTGCTTTAATTAGGCACTGAACAATAAAGCCAATCAATGGGAATCCCTCGGCGTTTATTGTACGTAACGTTATCTGACGTCATGCAGGTAACGTTGCCTGACAGCATAAAACAAACAAAAAACAACAACATGGCGGCATCCTCGATAAGCGTAACATTCTGAGAAAAAGGTAATAATAGTAATTCATACAGAAAATGTGGATAATCTACATGATAAATAGAATATTATGTCAGTGCCTTTTACTATCAAGTTTATTAGGCTCGGCACGAAAACGAAGAATGGCTCGACAGAGCCTCGCCATTCTTCGTTTTCTATTTAGCCTCGCCTAATAAACTTGACAGTAAAAGGCACTGACATAATATTCTCTATATATCTATAGAGCTTTTAAAAAACTTTTTTTTTTCTCCCAAGTAGATGAGCCGATGCTATAAGTAATGTCTGGTATGAAGCATTTCATTGACAGAATCAAGTTTGTGAAAACAAAATCACTAGTCAATCTATATAGGCCACATGTCAAAATAGGCCATGGACAATTACCAGCTATAAATAGTCATACGATTTGAAAATATATATATAAATCCAGAGAATATTTTCAAACCTTTTTTTGAAACCTATGAGCCTGTGGAATTTATGTTCAGCAATACTATCAAGTTGATATCACTACACATCGCATGATGAGGTACATGGCCAGACTGATTGATATAAATTTGTGCTGTATTGATCTGTGATTCATCATTCCTGTCTTATATTGGAAGGTTATCTTTGCAAAATCATGCATACAGATTAAATAAAAGCTTTTGTAATTCCTATAACTTGACATTGTGTCTTAAACATTTTCCTGCAGGAACTAACTTGTGTCTGGCTTTTTTCAACTTTGTGCAAATAAGAATCTTAAAACAACCATGGAATATGAGTTACATTGAGAGCAATTTGTGTTTTCCTGTATAGAAAATGTCATATATAATTTGACAGTTAATAAGCCTGGACTTTCCCAAGAATTGCTAAAAAAAAAAATCCGATGGCAAATGGAATTAGAAGTACAAGTATTTTTGCATAATTATTACTGTTTATATGTTCAAGACCGGTTTGGTGGGAAAAATACTACAGGGTGATAATAGCTATCTTTCTGGGATCTGAATAAAAATATATATACATAACTTACAGATTTTGAGAATCCGAACTCTGTAGACAGGGGCGGATCCAGGATTTCAGCTTAGGGGGGGGCGTAAGATTTTGGTCAATTTTCGGGTCCGTTTCTAGCCTCATAAAACGGTTGGGGTAGTGCATTGATAGGGTAAAAAAAGTCCGTTTTCAAATCATAGGATTTAACAATGAAACCACTCATTAGCCATTATGCGTTTTAACATAGGATTTAACAATGAAACCACTCATTAGCCATTATGCGTCGAGCGAGATTTTTTTTTATATTGAAGGCGTGCATTGGAATTGTTGAACACAAAAAGGATTTAACAATGTGTTAATTAAACCACTTATTAGCCATTATGCGTCGAGCGAGATTTTTTTTTATACTGAGGGCATGCATCGAAATTGTTGAACACAAAAAGGATTTAACAATGTGTTAATTAAACCACTCGTAAGCCATTATGCGTCGATCGCAGCGAAGCGAGCGATAAAATCTTTTATCGAAATTGTTTAACACAAAAAGGATTTAACAATGTGTTAATTAAACCACTCATTAGCCATTATGCGTCGAGCGAGCGATAAATTTGTTTATCGAAATTGTTTAACACAAAAAGGATTTAACAATGTGTTAATTAAACCAGTCATTAGCCCTTATGCTTCTAGCGAGCGAGAACATTTTTTATACTGAGGGCGTGCATCGACATTGTTTGATATTTTATCTACAGTAACATGGACATACATGTATGATCCGGAATCTTTAAGCGGGGGGTGCAACACCACCCCCCCCCCCCCCCCCCCCCCCCCCCCCCCCCCCCCCCCCCCCCCCCCCTTGAATGGGGTACCAGACAGAGTGTGTCAGTGATGTCCTCCGAACGGGGTACCAGACAGAGAGATGCCCTTTGAAGTGTACCAGAGAGTTTCATGTTTTGAAATGTACCAGAGAGTGTGGATATCCTCTGAAGTGGATACCAGACAGAGAGTGAACATTTCTTCTGAGGGGTATCAGACAGACAGTCCTCTGAAGGTTGTGGATGTCTTTTAAGTTGCTTCCAGGCCGTGTATGTCCATGATGTCCTTTGAATGGGGTACCAGACAGAGAGTCACTGCGGATGACCTCCAAAAGCGGTACATAGACGGACGGTATGGATGTCCTCTGAAGGATACTGTACTGAGAATGTGGATATCCTCTGAAGCGTACAAGACAAGAGTGTAGAGATCCTGAAAGATACAAAGCAGAGAGTGAGGATTTTATTTGAAAGGGATGTTCTCTAAAGGGCACCAGCCAGAAAGTGTAAATGTCCTGTGAAAGGGACATCCTCTGGAGGGCACCAGCCAGTACATGTGAATTTTCTCTGAAGGGTACCAGACAGAGAGAGTGTGGATGTCCTGCAAAAGCGACTTCCTCAGAAGGGTACCAGAAGGAGTGTGAATATCCGCTGAAAGGTACCAGACAGAGTGTGCATTTCTTCTGAAGGGTACCAGATAGAGTGTGAATGTCCTCTGAAGGGTACCAGACAAGTGTGAATGTCCTCTGAAGGGTACCAGACTGTAAATATCCTCTGAAGGTACCAGACAGAGTGTATTTCCTCTGAAGGGTACCAGACAGAGTGTGAATGTCCTCTAAATGGCACCGGCCAGGACATGTGAATGTCCTCTGAAGGGTACCAGACAGAGTGTGAATATCCTCTGAAGGGTACCAGATGGAGAGTGTGTGGGATGGTGTGAGAACTACAAAACATCTTTTGCCTAATTATGAAATTATGTTAAAACTTGCATAAATTGCAGATCACCTGACCAGACCAATGTTTAAATGTGTACAGGGCAAAGCATATAGAATGGTGCTGGTACTGAAAACTTCTCTTTTAGTCTATAATAGTAATTAATAAAGATATTTTTGCATATATTTCCAGGAAAAGTGTCTAGGCAGGGCTACGAATGTATGCAGAATGAGGAGAAACTGGTGGAAATCCTTTTCTGGAGCCACTAATACAAACTGTTAACATATATATATATATGTGCTTTAATTTTCAGGATACCTTATCATCCTGTCCAGGCAAATGTGCTAATGAGTTCCGATATGGAAGCGAGGAATGGTGCCGAGTTTGGAAACCCCCCGGATTTGCCACCACCACACACAAGCATGTACAAGGAGTTGATAATATTCATAAATGGAAGTGCAACCTTCAAAGAGCATTACACAGAATACTACAGTGAGAATTTTTTCCGTCCGTCTGTCTGTCCGTCTGTCCATCAGTCCGTCCCACAAAAATGGATCATGCGATAAGGAGAAAAGTATTTAAAATATTTTTATGAAACTTGGCATGTTGGTAGTGGGCAATAAAGTGATAATGCACATTATTTTTATTTTCTGATTTGACAAAAAATATGGTTGCTATGGCAACGGCAATAATAAAAGTACACAAAATATATGGATCCTTTGATAACCAAAGAAACTAGAATGAATTCGACGGCGTGCCATCGCAAAATACCAACGTTTTCTTCACACAGGTCAGTTCCCTTTAAAGGGACAATATCCGTAACTTTTAGCCTATAAAACACAAACTAATTATGTTGACAAACATAACACACCAACAATTTGAATTTTTATTAAATAAAGCCAAGATTGTTTGATGGAATTCAATAGCGGTACAAAAAAAGAAGTACCTCTTCGTGGGGTTGAACTCATAACCCACACAAAAATTACACTCCAAGTTTTAAATAATAAAACATTTGACATGCTGTGTATCTCTTTCATAGATGACTATTATACCAATTAATGTGCAAAAGTATGAAAAAAAACCGATGACGTAGGAGGAAACAAATGTATACAGTGTAATCCCGTCATCATATAATAAATGTTTCATTTGAGACATAATTATCATAATTACCCCCCCCACCCCCCTCAAAAAAAGACATACAACCCCCCACCCCTGGCCCCACAGGCAGACGTCCAAGTTCGAAATAATAAAATCGTTTGATACGTTGTTTATCTTTCATAACACTAAGTTATGTGCAAGAATATAGAAAAATGACAGTATAATTGAATTTTGAGTGCATTTGACCTTTTGACCCCCCTGATGGACCCTGCTGGGTGCGGAGCCATCATCATAATGTTTCATTTGAGACATAATTACAAAAAAAAGAAATTACCACAACAAAAATTGTAAAAAATACACACACTGTAACTGTTACTTAAAAATAAAAAAGTGTTTTGTGTTCAAATTGGAATGAAACTATATGGGTAGGTCAGTAATATGTACAGGAAGCTTGGGATTGCATTTGGGGGGGGGGGGGGGGTGGGGGGGGGGGGGGGGGTCACTGGGATCAAGGTCAAGGTCACTGTTACTAAAAATAAAAAAATGATTACTGCTCACTAACTTTACTTAGGAATGAGATATTGTAATGAAACTTTATGGATAGGTAGCTTATTGGAAAAGGAGGTTTGGGATTGCATTTGGGGTCACTTGGTTCAAGTTCACTGTTTTTAAAAATAGACTAACTGTTTCTGCTCATTAACTTTACTTAGAAATGAGATATTGATCTGGAACTTGCTGTGTAGATGGCTTACTTCGGGATTGCATTTATGGTCACGGTTAAGGTCACTGTTACTAAAAAAGTGCACAGTATCTGGACGTGTATTGCTCTGCAGTACTTGAGCATCTTGTTACTTTCTTGGAAATGATGATGCTCTATTGACAAAACTGAAAAAAGTGTAAATTTGAAAAACTGGGAAAGTGGCAGACAGATACAAAGGCCAAATGGAATGGTAACAATTTTAAGAGCAGAGTAGTACACATGATGTACTGAATGTGTATTTATTTACTGGTTTCACTTTTAGTGTTGTAAATTTGCTGTTTAAGGCAAGCTGACTCCGTAACCTCAGAAAAAAAAGAAAAGTGTATGAGTTTTTGTTAAAGCCTAAGCAATTGTAGCCAAAGTGCAATACTAGAAATTAGTTGGCCTGCTGCTTTGATGGAGAGATGACAGTAGGTTTGGTTTTCCAAAAATGAAATGATTTGATATCATATATGACAATTTTGATATAGTTGTTCCTTTATTCTTGTTGATAAATTATAAACTATTGTTTGAGTTGTGCATGTAAAACACATGTCATACACATAACGAGTCAAGAAAAGACAATTTTAATAATTGCTGTCTTATATACTCTCTGTACAAACTACAAGAAGTCCTGCAAGCATTCACCTGTTTACAGATAGATTTATTGATATTTTCAAATAAAATATGTAATGAAAGTTGCATCTGCTAGATATGTTCAAATATGTGATGCAAGTTACGTCTGCTAGATATATTTATTATAACCACGTTCTTGAAAAAAACAGGGTATATTAAAATCGCCTCCGTCTGTCCGTCCGTACATCCGTCCTGTCCGTTACAGCATCTCCTAAACCGCTGAACGGAATTCAACCAAACTTAGGGTATGACTTCACCATATAATGATGGCGTGGAAGGTCAAATACACTAACAATTCAATTACACTGTCATTTTTCCATATTTTTGCACATAACTTGGTGTATGTAATCATCTATGAAAGATAAACAACATATGAAACGTTTTTGTTATTTCAAACTCGGATGTCTGCCCAGGATGGGGCAGGTGGGGGTGGGGGTATTTTTTGTTTTTGTTTATAATTATGTCTCAAATGAAACTTTATGATGATGGCTCCACACCCAGGGGTCTAAAGGTCAAATACACTAAAAAATTCAATTAC